>AYEL01080821.1:0-16127 GCA_000484575.1 Olivierus martensii
AGTAGAACTAAAGCAGACACCAGTAATCGCTGACCAGGAAGCACCATTGTGTTGACTACCACACCGCCAAGCGTACTTATCGCACGTAGCATTTACATAATTGTTAGAACTCGTTTTACAAAACTACATCAAACTATCAAATTAATAATAATACCAATAACAAGGAAATAAATACATATTTTCTGCAAATATTAAATCAATATAATAGTACAGTAAACAGAATCACTCAAAATTATTTAAATGACGAACATCCACTATGGCGGACTCCGATGACAGCGGGACCGGAACTCCTCCCTTTCCTCACAACTCAACTACAGTACTAGATTGTCGTCTAATCATCATATTATGGGATATACTATTCAGTAGTCCTTTTAGCACTTTAAAGCTATACCCGTGTTTATGAATATTTATGAAATTTCACAATATTTATGAAATTTTAATTAAAAATTTTTTGTTATAATGAACCATGATAATTTTTACTTGATTTTCAACTTATGCATAATATTTTCAGTATGATAATAAATCACTCTTTATCCAGGCATCCACTTAATAAATAAATTCAGGGACATATATCAATATCAACATGTGAAAATTTCAGATTCATGATACAATTACAGAACTGCCATTGTAAATATGTAAATAAGAAAAAATAAATATAGCACTAAGTAGCAGGAGTATGTTTAATTACATTTGGAATGTTTTTGACCACATCGTGGTCATCATCAGTGAAAAACATAGTTATAAACTTCAAAGAACTATGGAATTGTAGAATAGAACATCATGTATACATTTAAATTTAAAGTGAGACAAGCATATGTAATTTTAGTAAAAAAACAATTATAACAATAATCTATAGATATGTTTACATATTAAAAATCAATATTGGTGATCTAATACAATAAATGTAAAGAAATTAAATAAATAATAAGCACAGAACATATAGAATTAGAACATTGTCAAACTTATCATGTAAGTTTATAAACTAGCATATTATACTATTAGCTGTCACACATACATTTGATAGTTGGTTATCAGCATTATCATTGATTACACTGTATTTCTTCAATCTTTCTGTGATCATTAGGGATTCCATAATATGCCTTTATTGTATAGAATTACATTTCCTTAAAATTCTGGTGTTATTCCGTTTAATTTCTATACCTTATTCATAAACTTGGGTTTAGAGAGCAGGGTTGGCTCTACCATAATTGATGTCACGTTTATGTTTCTTTAAGTGGTCCTCCAGATTCCTGCCAATTATGCCAATATACTTTTCTCTTCTATCTAGGTCTTTGCTGAATACAGGTAAAATTCTGTTATAGCAAATACTGTTATAATGAAATTTTACCTGTAACAGTACCCTTATAATGATAAATTTAGTAAAATTGTAAAAAATATGAAATTCCGTTTTAATGAAATATCAGTTATGACGAAATGAGGCAATGATTCCACGGATTTCATTATAACGGTATTTTACCTTGTATTGGGATATAGTAAACACCAGATCTCTTCCCTTTATCATATTTGGTCTTATTATTTCTTAGTTTACTATAAATTGTTGAGCCTCATTTAAAAAAAAAATTACCTTGTTTTTAACAATAAAGTGCATATTCTCATATTTTGTCCAATAATTTTTCAGTACTAATCAAATTATTTCTGATAATATATATTTAATACACAATATAAATTTCAGTTGTTTATCAAATATTAAAATATTGTCTTATGAAATATCTATTTATATTTTTTTTTTATTAAACATGAAATTTTATTTTTTACTTTGGATAAAGTACATGTTATTTAATGGAAAATATAGTAGTTTTGTTAGGAGAATGAGTTTAGCTTATATCATTTTTGTATTTATAGGAAAATCATCAAACAGAATCAGAAAATATTCATTTTGTGATTTTGTATGATGAAATATAAATAAATTAATTAAAAACTAGTTTTTTAACTAGTTTGTTTTTTCTTATTTTATTTAAATTTTATCTTTCTCACAGTATTTTTATAACATTTTAAATACTGTTTGAAATCAGATTTGTATTCATAACAGATGTGTCTTTGAGAAATCACGTAAAATATTAAAATTTCTTTTTTCTGATATAATAATATAAATACATATTTTTCCATATAAATTATTCTTCATTAATCTTCTAATCTAATCTGAATGCACATAATTATCAATTTACATAATAAATTGATTCTGCAAAAATTCCATGTAAATGAAAATAGTGTAAATTGAGACTAACATTTGTATAAAAAGTGATGAATAGATTCTATAACACGCCATTAAAAAATATATAAATTGTTTAATTAATTTAACACTTTTATGCATAGATGTATAAAATTTTAAGGATAATAAATGGGGTATAATAAAAAAAGTATAAAAGTGCAAAACCTTCAAAATTTATGGAAATAATTTATTCTGTATCTTCTTTACTTGTTAATATATATAAGAAAAAAATCTTTCTTCTTAATTGAAAGTTGTGACTACTGCTGGTAACTTCTTTCTTAGAATTTTTTGGAATTTGTTTTCCAGAGAGATTTTTGGAATCAGCAATGAAATTGGAAATCTTGATCTACACAGTAGAATAGTTATACAGACCATGTAAATCAAAATTAACATTTATATAGAAAATCAAGGAATAGGTTCCATAACACACAATTAAAATAATTTGAATTTTATTTAAAATAAACTAACTATAATTTAATACAGACATACAACAAAAATTTAAGAATAAAGGTTCAAAATGTATTGAAAAAAGTTTATTCTTTATCATCTTCTCTTATTAACAACAAAACAGTCTTCTTTTTCAATTCAAAGTTGTCATTACTGCCACTAATTTTCTCTATCTCAGATTTTTTTAATTTGTTTTCTAAATAAATTTTCTGAATTGGCTTAATAAAATCCATTATCAAGATTTGCTTTTTATTTTTGCTTAATTCATTATAAATTTCTTCATATTGAGCTAAGGAGTTTCATAATTCCCTTTTAAATCTTAAGCTGCAATCCAAGTTTGGATCCAGAGTCTAGGAAATAATTTATTGAAGATTAACATGACTGTTAATTTATTATTATTTTTTCATTTAAAAATTATCATATTTGTTAATTAAGGTCACAATATTTATGAAACTAGGAAACAATTTATTGAAAAATTAATATGACTGTTAATTTATTATTATTTTTTCATCATTTAAAAATTATCATATTTGTTAATTAACAATTCTAATAATTGAAAATTACATAAAAATTAAAGATTATATATATATAAAAATTAATAGCAATTCAACCTGAGAACTATTATTTTAAAATGGCTTTTTTCTTTGCACTTAGAGTATTCTTTTAACTAATGCACGAAATGTAATAAATATCGGCCGAATTATAATTTTTATAATTATCATTAACATATTTCGTAAAAGCATTAATTTAAATTTATTGCCTAGATTAAAATTTAGGCAATAAATCTGCTGCTTATTTAAATTTAAAAAAAAATTCTTTTTTATTTAAACAAGGTAGTTTTAAAATCGATAAATCACGTTATTCGTTTTTACGTCTTTTTTTGATATTTGAGAATGATCGAAATGGAATCGATTTTACGCGGTTAAATAATCCGATTTCGATCATTTTCGGCAGTCTGGCGGATCTCGACGACATATGCGAATTTCTTTCGAATCGGATGATATTTATGCCAGTTATTGCATCAAAAATACGTGCAACATTGTTTCTCTTATTATGTTAGTAATACTGACTCCACAATCGATCATTTGCGATAGACTGCCAACGTACGCAAATTTTGCTCAAACTGTTATAATATTTACAACAGTTATGGTGCCGATAGACAGACACACACCAGACAAACTTAATTTCATACAGTGCCCTTTTATTCCCATTTTGGAATGGAAAAAAGTCAAAAAATAAGCTTTTAGTAAATTGTGAAGTTGTTTATAAATGACGTTAGGTATTTGCAGTGAGTTATTTAAACTCTTTCCCTCCCTTATCTATATCACTTCTTTCGAAAACTCTGCAGCAGATATGTCAGAAATTAAATGTATTTTCTCTTATGATTCATTTATTTGATTACTTTTTGATTAATTTTTTCTACCTGCAATTTTGCCTATTCACCTTTTGTCAGGCTGCAATATAAAAAAGTAAAAAAAAAAACGAAAATGACGACTGGTTTTTAAGCGAACAACACTGCCTTCTAATTAAAAAAAAACTTGTTTAATGAGAAAGGCAATGTTGCTTCCTTTGAAATTCCAAACTGATTATTCACAAAGAATAAAAAATTAATTAAATCCATAAAAACACCAAAAAAATATATGAATTCTTTTATAAAGTTTCTTTTTTTGGGGGGATGGCAGTATTGTGATGCGCCATTTTCTAGTCGCTTCTTTCGTATCTGACCGAATTTTCTCCTACTTTATGAGCAACATCATCTTATACACATTCCTTAATATAAATTATTATAGCCATTAATAAAGTCTCATTATTTATTTACTATTAAACGTAACCATTTATTGTACGCCTGTATTAGAAATCTCATTAATGTTACGTACTTTAGATATCTTAAACGTTTAACCTATATTGTACTCTAATTAACTATACTGTGCTCTATTTTATAACATGTTATTAAAGTCTAAAATTAAAAAAAAAAATAACAGTACACAGGTGCAACTTAATATATTGACTATTTTTTAAAATTTAATATTCTTTTTTCGATATTAAAAAAAAAATTTTTTGCTCTTACAGGAGAAAACTCAATAAAATTTTATGGAGCTATTATTAAACTGATATGAGTATTATCAGATAGAAAAAATGATTATTCTGTTTCGTATTCACTTAATAATCGGATGGTATTCTACTGGCCAGTTGTTATTCTCTCCTAGATAATATCCGAACAACGAAAAGTAAAATCGATTCGTCTCTACTCCGAACGGCATCGTTAATGCGATATGAAACTCGAACTTATTTATAGTGAGTCGATACCGATTTTAGAGATATATTTCATTTTTTGAAATATATATATATTGTACGTTCTGTGTTTTACAATTCCGCATCAATACTGAAAAACTTTTCGATTTCTTCTCTAAAAATATTGGAAGTTTCGCCACTTTCGTTTAATTCAAATTTTTATTTATTTAGATACTTATATCTTCGTCGTCTTTTAAATAATTTATTTTAAATTTCTAAAGAAAGTATAGGTATCCCTTCTATAACACGGTTTCCTACAACACTGTTTTTACTTAACACATTTAGAAAATTACATTTACTCTCTTACAACATTTTCATTAATTTTTGTAAACCCATGCTATGGACACACGATATATATATAAATTGCAACCAATATGAAACACTTTGCTAAAATTAGTCATAAAAATAGAGGAATGTGAAAGAGAAGAAAAACTTTTTTATTCATAATTTTTTTGGGGGGGTATATGTTAAGGAACGATTGTTTTCTTATGGGTTGTAGTGGGGTTACATTACGGATTTTGTAAAGAGAGCGGAAGATACACCAACTTTAAATGCAGAAAAAAAGTTCAGAAAGTGAAGTTGATATTGTTAAAAAGAAAAAGAAAACGTTCTCGTTTTAACAAAACAGTGGTAAGGAAAATATAATTATTAAATAAATATTATACAGGCTGTACACTTTTTCTTTTCTTTTGTTTACGTACAGTCATACCTCGACTGATGTCATTTTCGACTTTACGTCGGCTTTTTCTTAATAAGAAAAATAAAAGTCTACTAAAAATTGGATCTCACAGGTGTAAATCGATATAAATACGTCGGTGTATCGATGCTGATGATGTCACTTCCTGTATATTGCTAGACGCCGCGTCTTTGCGCCGAAGTTCACTATTATTCAACTTTCTACGTGCGTACAAGAGTACGCTGACCACATAAAAATGAATAAAATATGAAAAATAATTTATAGAATTATTTAGAAGCTTAAAAATGTTATCGCCGACGTTACAGGTTATTTATAGGGGGTCTAGGTCATTTTTAAAGAGTTTATTCTACTTACGTCGCGAGTCTTGGAATGAATTAACGACGTAAGATGGGGTATAACTGTATATTGTTTTTTTAGGGTCTTACGTATATAATTTTTCTTTATGTTTTGTGTGATTAATATTCTTAATAAATATTAAGTTTCTTATATGGAATTAAAGAAAGTTATTTGTTTTTAATTGGTTTTGGAACGTAACTCTCCTTTTTGCGTTGGTTCCAGGTCTCATATAACACAGTTTCATGCAACAACGTGTTTTTTAGGAACCTATCTACTATGTTATAGGAGGAATACCTGTAAAACTATTTCAGGAAAAAAATATCTGTTTATAATTTAATTAAATGCCGAATATATTATTATTATTATTATTATTATTAATATATATATTAATATATTGTAAAAATACTACAATGTATTATAGAATTTCTTCTTACTGTTTCTGCAAGTAACTCGATAAAATATCAAATTAGTTATTTATTATTATAAATAATAAAAAAACCGATGAAAGTTAATATAAATTAACTATTGAGTAATTAAACAATTAAAATATAGACATCTTCATTTCGCTGATGATTGATCTCTCTATCAAAATTTTTACTGTACTTGTCAATTGGTGATTGCAATTTCCAAACTTCAAATGCTTTTTTAATCATTTCCTAATAAGTGAACAAAATAAAATTTTAGATATTATCTTGAGTCGACTATACCTATTTGCCTCGAAATTATAATATGCATCAAAAACTTTTCACGTACAGTATAATGTATATACAGCACTACCAAATCTTCAATAATTTAAATAAAATTACCAGCGGGAGGGAATCTATTGAACCTAATCTATTATTTTTCATGAGAAATGAAGAATTACGAGAGTAGTAAGAATTATAATTAAATTAAAAATAAATGCATCGAGTGATTAAAATAATTATATCGTCTTATAAAGTATGGGATACTTTTAACATTAGTTTCCTGTTTGTATCACAGAGTAAGTTATTATGATGCTTTCTTTAACTGAGAAAATGGAACATAACAAGGTTATTAATTAAACTCAGTAATATTTATTTGAATTTTTTTATATTTTTGCCGTTACAATATCTTTTACAACCTGTTTATAATACGATCCTCGACTTATGGCGCCTCGGACTTACGTACAGTTTAATTGCCATCATTTTCCAAAGTTTCAATGTTTGATTTGGAATTATGATTCTTCAGCAGCAAATTTTTGAAAAAAAAAAAGAATACTATAGAATAGATAATTATTCTTGAAACTTTAGTAAATGGCCAAAATCTGTTCAGCCCTAAATCTGTTTATTTAGTTTTATCGGTGATTGAAGTTATGATGGACAGACCATATAACTAAAAATCACTAAAAATGATATAGAAATCATTAAAAACAGAACTAAAATAGCAACTATTTTTAAAAATAAGGTCTACAGTATTTTTTTTAATTATAAATGCTTCATTTATGTTAATTATACTTCTTTCACGACAATTGCAGTGCATTACATGCATTGATAAGTGAAAAAAAATGCTTCGACTTATGGTCATTTTTTAATTATGGCATCATAGTCTAGAACAAGGGTTCTTAACCTTTTGATGATTCCAGACCCCCAATGGATTGTCCAATATGGTTCCATACCGTAAATGGCCAAAATCTGTTCAGCCCTAAATCTGTTTATTTAGTTTTATCGGTGATTGAAGTTATGATGGACAGACCATATAACTAAAAATCACTAAAAATGATATAGAAATCATTAAAAACAGAACTAAAATAGCAACTATTTTTAAAAATAAGGTCTACAGTATTTTTTTTATTATAAATGCTTCATTTATGTTAATTATACTTCTTTCACGACAATTGCAGTGCATTACATGCATTGATAAGTGAAAAAAAATGCTTCGAACTTATGGTCATTTTTTAATTATGGCATCATAGTCTGGAACAAGGGTTCTTAACCTTTTGATGATTCCAGACCCCCCAATGGATTGTCCAATATGGTTCCATACCCCTTTCACTTCACAAAAATGAGAAATGACAAATTTACAAACAGCTACAACTATTTTACAATATTTTAAAATAAATATCAGTATCCAGAGATGGAGTACTGATATTTATTTTAAAATATTGAGGGTATCCATACCCCAAGTGGTATGGATACCCTCGGTTAAGAACTCCTGTCTAGAACCTAAGGTGATAACTCTGGAGTATGCTTGTACAGCTTTTTATATTATTCAAATAATTCTATACCAATTTATTCTTACAACTTATCACATACGAAAAGGAAATGTAATTATTTTGGCCCTAACTATAACTTTTTGCTATAGTGTGATTAAAAAAAATTAAATCTTCAATTAGATTTTATCATTTCAATAATAAGTTTATAAGATTCCTATATTGAAAGAAAATTTATTTACAAAAGTTTCTGAGGGTCGTATCGATAATCTATTGTTCGTAATTATTTAATCAAGACATTCTTAATCACGATTAAAAATTGAAAATTTCATAAAGTATCAAATAACTTGTCGCAGAATTAAATAGCTTATCTAAAAATAAACACTCATACACTTATAATCGATAAGATATGACATAGTTCTATAGTGCGTATAGATTAGTTATCGTAAAAAAAAAAAAAAACAATAATGTATAAGAATAAAATTTTGATTGAAAGTTCATGAATGATTAATTAGGAAAATAACGAGTTAAATAATCTTATGTGAGGTTCTAATTTCTCCATCTTGTTTACTTTTTTTAGATTCATTTAAATGAATAAACAACGATGAAACTTAAACTTTAAAAAGAAATTTTTTCTAGTGACATGCTCAGAATTTTTTTAAACTCAAAATTCAATTTTTTATATTCAATATATATCCTAAATATCAATTGAGATAGTAGAGATCACATCTCTATGGATTTTGGCTTCAAAACTTTTTAGACGTACGCCTACTATATATCTTGTATAAATATAGAACGAACATACTTGTTTTCGGTTTATAGACGAAGTATAAAAGCAAAATAAATTTAATAAAAATATATTCAGTAAAGAAAAAAAAAGAGAGTTTAGACTTTACACTTTTTTTCTGTTTTCTTAATGCAGTATATTATAAAAATTATACAGTTTATATTTGGGAATTTTCTCGAGTTTGTTGACAAATTTCGAAATTCGCATCAAAAACAATTATTTATTATTAATTTTTCTTGTGAAAATAGAAAAAAAAAAATACGCCCAAATATAAATATCAGTAAGATGATAAAATAATATTTGCAGATATTTATTTACTTGCATATTTACTTAAATTTTTCATAACTAAAACTCGACAGACTTAATATTGTCTTCAAATACCGTATAATTTTATAATTATAAATTATTATTATAAAAAAAAATACTGCTATAATTTATTTCACAATTAATTAAACATTTTATCTGAATTTATTTGGTTGCATATATTTATGGAATTTTTTAATAGTAAAAAAATCTGGCATTATAGTTTTTTTAATTAATTATTTTGATAGGTATTCTTCGCTGTTGTAAATAGCAATAATTAACAAAGTATAAAAAATAATACAGTTTCAACAACAATTTTTCAGCATTAATTGAAAATAATGTTAATTAAAAATAATAAAATTGGTATATTTATTTAAATTTTAAGTAACGTTACGTTTAAATTAAATTTTGATTAAATTATAAATTAAAAAAAAAATTCAAAATTGAATATACTCTTGATATATTATTTATAATTAAACAACATGCTTAAACAAAACTGTATATATTTTAATAATCAGATTAAATATGCAGTTAAATCAATAAATTATTAACATAATTGTGCTTTTCATTCTACATTACGAAATGATGTTTTATCTACTTCATGAATTGGAGGATGACCTTGATTGTTTACGCAGTTTGATGGAATGCATAAACAAAATTTTTATATAACACAGTTGTAATTCTACTACGCATTCGAGGCCATCTGCCAACTTAGCAGCAACCGATTCTATTTATTATTAAGTATTGCTAAATAAAATTTTTAAAATAATATTACTTTTTATTTATTCATTTCGATAGCATGCCTTAAATCGATCGCGATGAGACTGTTTGATAAGCTGTCACAAAGGATATCTTTCCTACTATATATAGTATGTTCATTCCTAAATTTATTTTTTAGGATGGAATTAATCTTATTTAATATGCTTGTAAACATAATAGATTTAAACTTAATTATTCTGTTATCTTCCTATAAGTTTTACCTGCATTCTTACCTGACGACAGCATCAGAAGTCAGTATTGAGTCTATGGGAGAATAAAGTAATCCTGTAGTAATAAAATTATTATAGGATCTCATAGACTTAATACTGACTTATAGATATTAAGCGATGGGGTCATGTTTGACAAATTTAATTTAAACTACTGTTTAGTTCCGACATTTACTTTAGTTTTGTTCCGTTTAGTTTTTTCATGACTATCTTTAGATCATTCAATCATGTCTACTACATACAAAGCAGTATACAATATACTGATGTTAAACAGATTATACAAGTTTAATAAACTAGAAAAATAAAATTTTATGATCATTATGATAACTAAATGCATCGTGATTCTTATCTTGCTTAGGTGTTATTTTACTATCAAATTTGCATGCAATATTTAGATTTTAAGCTATAATATAATTAAAATAATTTTACTTGATATAAATGTATATAACTTTCTTTTAGTCACGTAGCTGTTATGATTATATGTTTCGTTGAATGATATGTCTAATTCAGAAGCAAATCTCTATTTTATGAACTATCCAAGTGAATAATAATAAGTTGTAAAACGTAAATCACCTGTCTACTACTATCCTGATTTTATTAAATATATATATATAGGTCTATAGTCAGAAATTTTGATATATATAGATCTATAGTCAGAAATTATCAGTTAATTAAAAATAAATTTTTAATTAACTAATGTACCAGTTCTTTGTTAAGGCTTTTTCTCTATTCGTCTTAAAATAATTTTCATTGCAATAATGATATATTTCAAAATGCAAGCGAAATATTTCTCATGGTGTAATAATGGCATCAATGAAATCTGATTTCATTGAAAAATCGAGAAAAAATTCGTTTTGTTATGAATACATACACTCTCAACACATAATTATCATTTTGAGAAAAAAACAGAGAACAAAAATTTATGCAAACATGCCCACTGATAACATACAATATAGTTTATCAAACTTAATTTGAACCGAGAAAACTCTATTCTGGTTATGTATGAAGATACATTCTTATTGGCTGGATGCACGATAAAGCATTTGCTGTGTCCATCTAGAATCTAAAGGTGAAGGATCGATCCCCAGTCCCATCCTTCCATATTTTCTGGGGATTCAGGCCCGATCGATCCTTCGATCTTTATCCATCATTTATTTGGAAGACCCCCACCAATATGGTGGTTAGTGATGGGTTCTGAAATAATCCCGCCAGTTAGTATAGACAGTAAGCAAAAAAGAAATAAGTATGAAGGTAGAAAGTGAATTAAAATTAAAGAAAGAAAAAAGAAAATATCTCCTCAAAATATATTTATATACTATCTTCAGTTTTCATTACATTAATCGTTTTTAAACCATTATTATTTACGACTATAACTGAATATTAGAGATGAAAGTCATTTTGAAATACTGTAGTTGATAAGATTACATAGTATTTTGGAATTTGATTCTGAAGAGGAATATTGATATATAATCCAATATTAATATTCCTCTTCAAAGATTATTCTGAAATCTTATTTTAGAATTTGATTCTGAAGAGGAATATTAATATTGGATAGAGTTCTGAAGATGGTAAACTTCAAGAAACGAAGATATATGCATTTAGATTTTATTAAATTGATTATTTTGTTATTCAACAAAATATATAATACCAAACACAATATTGTGTATAGCCTATATAATACACATATAATGGCCATGTATTGTACTGTATATAGAATTTTATGTTTGATTTTATTTACAATTATTATTATAAATTTCGAGGAGCATTATATCTGAAACAAATTTAAAATTCAAATTTTTTATATGCCAATTTTATTTTAAAATTAACATATGAAGAAAGTGTAATCTTGTGTTTAATATATTGTTGAAAATTTGCCAAATTTTAACTAAACGAGTCTTGTTTTCCAATTATAATGGTTTTTCATTATAAAGGAAAAATCGCACAATTTTAACTCAAAATTTGCATATACAGTATGCAAAACTACTTTGTAAGAGGTTGTTTTTATTTATACTAGTATTACATTTTCGATTATTTTTCAGTTTTTTTTTTCAATTGTCGAATTTACATGAAAAATGGGAAGAGGCGGCAGTATCATTTCCTGGAAAAGTATTATTTGCGGAGATTCTAGAGATTGTCGTAAATTCTTACATAAAGTGTACAGTAAAGTGGGTATGTCTGCATGTATCAAATTAACAACGTACTGCTTTAGATAAAATTTTATATTGGAGATATTTATCGAGTTTCCTATGTAAATGAAAATTAATTAAACAAAGAATTGTGTTTTTTTCCTTATCATTTTTTGTTTTTTATTAAATCTCACCTCCTTTTATCGAATTTGTACTAATTTTATAATGAGGAAATTTATCAATTAATCAACATCAGTATTCAAAAATTTTTATTTGTTGCTTGGGATCAATCCCCAAGCAATAAATAAAAATTTATTGCTTGGGGATTGGGCAGCGGGCCAATTAGGAATCAATCACAGAATGAAGTGACATGATAGAATGTTGGCCAGCACAGGTTAATTAACCACGCTAGATCCCTTCTTAAAATGTGAGGAATGGGAACTTTGACTTCAAGTTTCTAAATTTCAATTAAAATCAATAATAATCTCTTTCAATCATAATCGAACACACATATATTTTATTAGAATTTTATTATTTTAAAAGTAAGCCCGAATGCCAAACAAAATTTCAAATATTATATTTTTAAAACTTCTAGAAAAATCTGCAAAATTACTTGAACATATTAAAAATTTGATGTCTCTAAATCTTCATAAGAAATATAAAACGAAGGGCCCGTACAGGGTCACCATGGATTACCAATAAATAGACTTGGCCCACACATGGGATGAAAAGATGGCGTTGAACCATCGTGAAAAATCAGAAAAAAATCGTGGATTTAATCTCGGATATTTCAGGTGGAAACCTGTTCCATGCAGCATTTTGGATAACAGAAAATTTATATTAAAAAAAGATCTAACAGAAAAAAACATGAAAGCAAATCAAAAAATCTTGTATATCTCAGAAAAACAATCACTTATTGATAGTTCCAGTACAATAAAGCTGCAGTTTTATATTGGAGAAAACGCATTAATAAATAGCCTACAGTTATTCTTCCTATATATCCAAACATTGTATTTTCATTAAAATTCAATAATACATTTTCTATAAAAAAATAAAATAATAATTTTATCATCACATAGAATAACAGTTAGATAGTACTTTTAGCCTAATAATCAATAAAAAGTCATTTCAGAACACTGTATACAGGGGACTTTCAGAGAAAATGCGAGGCCTGGGGCAACTAATATTTTTTAAGGCCCTTCATATTTTTATTCATACGACCCAATAACTTATACTAGATTCAGAATCTGTGATGATAAGCTTTATTAACTTTTTGAGAAAATAAAGTTTATCCTCACTGATTCTGAAGATTGTTTGTCTTCCCTATATTTGTTAATTATGTAGGATCTCGGACAGATGTTTTTTTCTTCTAATGGAATCCGAAACTATGACATCATACTACTTGCAGGTATCAGGTATATAACACAAACAAACAATAGAATCAGACTTTGTTTGCAGAATTTAAAATAATAATCGTTTAGAAATCATCTTTAAGAAACTAAAAACTAGTGAACTGTTGCATGTTATCATCTTTAAGAAACTAAAAACTAGTGAACTGTTGCGCGTCTATTATTGAATTAGACTTTGTTCGCAGAATTTAAAATAATAATCGTCTAGAAATACTTATTAAACTAATGAACTGTTGCACGTCTATTTTTAATTAATTAAATAACTTATTTTCATTACAATATATTAATTATTATTTACTTAAATATATTTTTATATGGTTATGATTTTATTAATTTTAATATAAAAATAATGTCAGATTTGAATTGATTGTAATAAAAAAAAAGACAGTTAACAACTGAGCTAACGAATCATGTGATAGAAGACGAGCTGTTTTGCAGAGATCATTTTTGTCAGAAAGTTCTTTTTAACAAATATTTGTGAAACTTGAAAACATAATTTTATTTCCTTATCAGAAACTTTTTAACTAAATTAATTGTATTGATTAAATGTAATAACTTCATTTTTATATTGTAAAGCTAATGAAATTAACCTGGAAAACTGTATTATTTTTGAATGACTTTTTGATCAGGAGAAGGAAATGGAATTTTAGACTTGTCAGATAGACTCATAAAATATATATAGCTGAGAGAGAAAACAAACCGAGGAATCCAGTGACTCGAGATCGTGGGTCCTGGTTAAAGTAAACTAGAATAATTTTATTTTGACAGTTTTCTACACCAATCCTGAGAGAGAAAACAAACCGAGGAATCCAGTGACTCGAGATCATGGGTCCTGGTTAAAGTAAACTAGAATAATTTTATTTTGACAGTTTTTTACACCAATGAAATGCAAGAAATAGAATTTCCCTTGTGAAATGAAGAGTTTAGTTTCCTTTTGAACCTTCTCTTTACTTTGGCATGATTGGAAAGTTTAAAGAAAGTAGGAGGAGTGAAAAAGGAAAGAAAGGATTTTCAAGAGTTTGCACAGAGTTTTGTGCTAGTTGACTCTGGCTCTGGCTCTGGTTGTAGCTAGCTGGCTGTGGCTCAGCTCATCCCTTCTTTTCTTCTCTTCAACTATGTCTCTGGTGGAATGGATGTCATTGTCTTTGTGTTTGTCAGTGTTTTTATCTTCAGTTCAAGAAACTAAAGGAAATATTATTTTGAAAGAAAATTAAAGAAACTATGAAGAAAAGAAGAAGAAAAAAGATTCTCTCTCATGGGTTCTATCTGTCTCATACTTTAAACTACACAAACCGTCGTTAAAGTTAGGATCAAATTTTAAGTTTGTACTTTTCATTAGTTTTATTCTGTTCTATTTGTCTTTTTATTTATAGAGTATTATATTTGTATTATTATTATAGTCCAGCAGTGTGGGCACGGAATATCTCCAGGGCAAAGTGCTATGTTGGACACGAGTCAAGACAGCTACTTCTGATGTTTAATTGTGAGTTAACTAACTATCTGTGTCAGTGTTGAGAAACTTTCTTAGTATGTGGCATGTATTTAGTAGTGATGCTTTTTGTAATATTACGTATTTCTTGGGATGTAGATCTAGTGTTTTGAGGCTTTTGTGTAATGTGTAAGGGATTACTCCTGTGGAGGAGAGAATAATGGGTACTGTGATTACCTTTTGCATTCCCCAGAGGTGCTTAATTTCTTGTGAGAGTTCTGTGTATTTGCTAATTTTTTGGGTGATACACCCCGATGTTGTGTGTGTCTGGTATTGAGATGTCTATAATGTAGTTAACTTTTGTTGATATGTGTCTGGTATTGAGATGTCTATAATGTAGGTAACTTTGTTTTGTTTGTCTATGGAGAGTGCGCGTCTATTGCGATGTATGGTTTTGTCTGTTATGATTGTTCTGTCATAATTGGTTGTGGTATATGGTTTTGTCTGTTAGGTTTGTTCTGTCGTAATACAGTGTATGGTTTTGTCTCTATGATTGTTCTGTCATAATATATCTTGTGTGTCGAGTTTTCTAAGGTGTCGAGTTTTCTAGGATTGTGTCTGATATGTATTTGTAGTATAGTCAGTGCCGGATTTAAGCCGATTGCACCCAATCGGGCCCCGCGGGGGCCCCGTGTTTGTCAAAGTCTATATAATTAAATAATCTCTTAAGAAAAAAAAATTTAAAATATATGTATCGTTTTTCAATATTCGCGGAACGTATAAATGGTACATTATAATAAAGGAAGTTACGGAAGATTACAATTACCGAAAACGTCCACACACTAAATTACTTTTTTACATTGAGCCCTAACAATATTTTGGATACAGGTTTGTACAGGTTACAAATTAATTGAT
>AYEL01080822.1:0-10105 GCA_000484575.1 Olivierus martensii
AAAGCGCGAAATTTGAATCGATGTCATCTTTCAGATGTATAAACACGCCTACCAAATTTTGTTTATCTAACACAAGTCTTTCTTGGTGTTGGGATTTTTTTTTCCGTCAGTGTATTTCTTATTACAGTGATTAAAACCTCTTGACCTGCTCAATGATTTTAAAAAATTTCTGAATGAAAAGAAGTCAAAGATTATTATGTTATGACATTTTTGCTTATTTGTCATAGTGGATATCATATATCGTACATTATTTACTAAATTTTTGCTTAACAACCATCGTTATAGTGGATATCATATATTGTACATTATTTACTTACTAACTTTTTGCTTAACAGATATCTTTTTTTTTTTTTTTTTTGTTTTACACCCTTTTCCAATCAGTGAGATTACTAAGGGACGGAACCAGTTCTAACCATGGGCTGCACCTACACACATGGAAAGGGACCAGATGGTGAAGGACGAGGATCACTGGGCCGGACCCGGAATCCCAAAAAACTTTTCAGGAGATGCTGGACCCGGATTCTCCTGCATGACACACCAATGTGTATCATCTGGCTGCCTAACAGCTATTGTTGGAATTAGTATATTTTATGTGAGGCCCAAAATAATTTTTTCTTCAAATGTGGCCCAAGGAAGCCAGAAGATTGGACACCCCTATTCTAATGCTATTCTTATAAACTCTAAAAATAGTTATATAACAAAAAAATCAACAGAGGCTTTAAGTATGCATAAAGGATAGTTAGTATCTTTATATATCTTTATATATATTTCTGTCTTATAATCAATCTTTATATATCCTTTCTGATATATAGTAATATCAGAAAGTATATTATTTCAATTTTTATTTGTTCCATTTTAAGTTCTAGTATGTATTCCAATTGATTGCAGATATAAAGTCCATATATTAAAGTTTTAAAATTCCTGCTTTTTGATAATATTTTTGATGTAGACAGTTATAAGCCAATGTCTGTGTGTCAGAAAATATTAGTAAAATCCATATATTTATTTTTTAATGGTAATCATTAGATCATCATAAGTATATCTTACAAGCAGCAAAAATTATTTTGAATGGCTTGAATTAGCTTCATTTTTAATTTTTAAACTAAGATTTCTATTAAAAATTCTTTATGAAAAAATAGAGGGCATACTTTGATGATTTAACCCTTTGAAAGGATGAAATCAGAAAAGTATACAAAAGCATACTACTAGAAATATGCTAGGCCACTAATAGAAGACAGAGATTCCTTTTTATCATCATCTTACAATGAAGAAACTTGAATATAATTTTTAGAAAAAGCAGAATAAGGTACAAAATCAAAATTAATAAATATGAAAGCACCTCATTTACAGGGAATACCAACAAATCCTGCAGTAGAGGACTCAAATGCATTTATTAGTTTGTATGCAATATTTCCCTCAACAAAAAATTATAAAAATATGAAATATTTGTATAAAATGCATGTACTGTGTTCAAAAACAATTTAAATTTTTCCTGGTTTCTGCAATATTCCATCAATAAATTTCATAATTTGGACATATAGGATTTAATGAAGATACTTGAATATAATTTTTTAATATAGCAATATTGCTATTTTTAACTCCTAAAATTTTTTGGTAACTGACTATGAAATAGTTTTTCAATTACTTGTCAGTTAGAATTTATCATGAATTTGTTTTCAAAATGAATGATTTTTATGTTAATGATATAAAGGTAACATAAATTTAACAAGATTGTAAATGAATCACGCTTAGAATTAAAAATAGAAATTATTAAAAAAATAAGCATTTTTAAAATATTAAGACAAATTTTTTTTTTGTTTTTTAGCACTTAGAGAGGATATAAACATCTTTATTATAGTTATTGTACAGTCACAGAAATGTTTTTGGTCTATCCGACCCTCATCAACTGTATCTATACTATATACACATATTATGTAAACCTTAATAACAGTTAAGAATTCTAATAGAATAATGTGAATTCTATAATTTGATTTAAATTCAAAAATAATAGACGTGTGTCTATTATTTCTAATTGTCTAATTACATATATATAAAAATTAATTGTTAACAATAAGACAAACGTCTATTATTTTTGAATTTAAATCAAATTATAGAATTCACGTTATTCAAAAATTGGAATTCTTAACTGTTATTAAGGTTTACTTAATATATGTATATAGTATAGATACAGCTGATGAGGATCGGATAGACTGAAAACATTTCTGTGACTGTACAATAACTATAATAAAGATGTTTATATCCTTCTAAGTGCTAGAAAAAACGATTTATCATTTAAAGGTAGCGTAATTTTCTAACATTACTAATTAAGACAATTGGATAAATAAAATAAAAACACAGTAGTATGAATAGTATTTTGAAAATTATTTTCAAAATCATCTTATATTCTCTTATATTTAAATTGAAAGATATAGTTATAAGATAATAAGCTTATGTTTAATAAATATGTTTGTGTGATTTTACTGTATATGTAATTTAAATTTGATTGATATGAGAAAGAAATTGATTGAACGTATTTAAAATCTGGTTATTTAGAAAATGGATAAAAACTAATATTTTTAGGAAAAAATAGAATAATATATAAAATAAAAATTAATAAATATGAATGCAAATGAAAAAAATATATATTGAAGAATGAAACTATAAGAAAAATTTGTTAGAAAATATATTCAAGGAAAAAATAAGAGACTTGCCATAAAGATGAAGAGCAGAACAAAAATATTCAATATTTAGAATAATAAAATCTACACAGAGAATAAAAATTAGAATCCTATGCAGTGAAACCATCAAATCACCATAGCTTTGATGATTTCACTGCATAGGATTCCAAATGCAGTGGCACATGCATTTGGACTAGAGGCTGTCCTCTACAAATATTTTTGAAAAAATATTATATATATATATATTTTTTTAATTTAGAATGAATATGAATGATCTAATTTAAACTGGAATTGTTAGTTTAGTCTAATAATTAAAATATAAACTTAATAGAAATATCGGTATAAATATAAATGGAGTATGCTTTTAACGATATTTTATTTTTTAGTCTTTATAAAAATTTTTTTCTTGTTCGGCAAGTTTTTTGTTGTATTATATAACATTAATTAAATAAGCCATAAAATGTACAAACAAAAATGAAAGTAATTACGAACATAGTTTTAATCTATTTCTTTTTTTTTAAGATATTACTATTTTAGGTTTTTTATGTGATGTTTTTATATCTGCTTTAATTGATGTACGGTTTTACTATGCAGCAGTTGGAACAGATGTAAAGAGGATGTAGCCTCTATAATCAATGCATGCTTTTAGTAAATTTGGGTTTAATCATTAAAAATCGATTTATTAATTTTAAAAAATTAAATTTACGTTTTAGTAATTAAAACTAAACGAAAGAAAAAATAATGAATTTATTTTAATGAATTGTTGATGATGCTATTTTAATATTTTTCAATTAAAAATAAAATCATCATAAAATATGCCATATTTTCTGCATATAAAAAAAAATAAATTATATTAATTAAATAATCATTAATGCGAAATAAAAAGCAAAACGATCTTTATATACTATATAAAATAGTCTTAATGCTTTTGTTTTTTAAGGAATATAAGGAATAATTTTAAAAATATATAACTTACTTGTACATTTAAAAAGGCAGAACTACGGTATTTTTGGATGGGAAGAATATATACAAACATGAATGGAAAATCACAGACTATCTTCTGAAACCAACGCCATCTACAAATTATATTGGTTTTCTGTCACGATATAAGCAGCTGGAAATGTTGATGCAGCTGGCTATTTCGTGACTAGACACTTTTCATTCTTTACTTCAAATGCGAATTACACTATACTTTACGAGTCATTAGTCAATGTAATAAAAACTTTTTAAGTAAAATTTATTTATTAAATAATTTGTTTCAGAATTTATATGCTGCAGAAATGTCTATATCTATCTTGTAAACAATATAGAATTGCATACTTAATACTCATATTATGAAATTCAAATATCGCTCTAAAATTTAGATAATGAGTGGAGTAAGAAAATTAGAATTTTGAAAGTTGTAGGATAGATTTATTCATCGGTTCATATTCAAATTACGAGAGAAATCTATTATGGAAAACATATAAAATTTGATATCCAACACGCAATATTTTTTTATCCATTTAAAATGATCTAGCGTGAAATCTGTTTCCAGAACCAGTTATAGACGGATGAAAAAGGTTGTGTTGCATCCGCCTATAACCTGGATTGGTCCAGTATTAATTATTGACATTTCATTTTATCAGAAAATTATGCTTCAATCTTTATAAAAAGAATGTTATAAATAAATAAAATCTTCCATTTATTTATTTATTATTTTTATTTTTAAAAATATTGCATGTTCAAAATGCTGAATTAAATATCGAATGTTGAAGTATTACGATATAAATGTTGCAGTAGTTATAGCATCTTTTACTAATTAACTATGTATTTACTGAAATGAATTGCAAAATAAATTTTTTGTATGAACAGAAAAATAACACAAAATGTAATCATTTCTTCTGATAAATCGTTTTAACTTAATTTATATTGGTTATTGAAATTTCTTTTAAATTTATTTAACTTCTCATAGTTCAAAGTAACCTACTAGATCAGGGGTTCCCAAAGTGCGGCCCACAAATCCTAGAAATACGCCCGCCGTGTCAGATCATCCACGATCTTGAATTCATAGAGATAATTTACATTTTTACAAAAAAATAAATAATTTTATCTATATTATAATTAAAAATTGTCCAGTTTAAAAAATACCTGTATAAGTGCTTCGAAATATGTATTGAGAAAGTTTTTTAGCATATATAAGTGAAAAAACTTTCTCAATCATGAGTATTAATAAGTCCAAATTGAGATTAAAGCGGAATTGAAATCTTTCTAATTCTATACTTAATTAGAAACTGGATATATCAGCTTTTTCTTTTAAATAAGTTTATACTTAATCAATCTCGGAACTAAATTTGGATTGTAAATCTTTCTTGAATATAAATCACATATTCTATTTCCGTCTTAGTTTAATTTAAAAATGATGCCATTTAGGGCCTATGCTAAAAGTTCTTGGCTATAAAATGATGAATAGAAGGTTGAATGATCAAAATTAAGCCTAGATACTGAAAAATATAGTGAGTGAAATGTAGAAAATAATCAGATTCCAGCTGAAAAGTCATGATATTTATACTATATATGGCAGCTGAATTAACATCGAGTAGTTTTTTCAGTCATTCATCTTGAATTCTCGACATGGCTCGATGATGATTGATAAATCATATTAATGCATAGTTCATTTTATTATTTTATTAAAATAAATAATAATTTTTTTTTAATTTATAATAAAATAAGCCGAATAAAATCTTTCGTACGAATTGTTTAATAAAGTCAATTAGTTTTAGAAATTAAGTTTCAATGCAGTGCATATATTTAAGATTCTGAAAAAGTTTTTTATTTTACATAAATACAGTTTAATATTTTTTATCAAATAGAATATTCTTGAACAAAAGTATATCTAGTTCTGATTTTGCAAGCAAAAACATAATTCCAGAACTAAAAAAGTTTGCATAGATAGCAAGATTTTTCAGTGAACTATCTCTTCTTTTTAGGCATTGACAACAAATTTCTGAATATAAAATAAGCATACTTATTAAAAAATTAATTATCATAGGATTAAAATTAATGCCTAAAACCATGCATAACAACTATTGGAATAATGATTAATACAATTTAATTAGTTTTTAAAAAATAAATAAGGTATTATGCAATTCTAATTAATATTATCTATATCTACTTTAAGATTAAGATTACAAATATTTACAGTGCTTTCTATTGTTGTAATTCAAGAAAATATCTTTAAATTAATTTTTTGTAAATCATAAAAATAAATGTGTCACTTTTCAAGTTTTAAGATGAATATTATGATATTTATTGAATAAATAAATAAAGACTAACTAAAAGCAAAATCAAAAATAAAAGTAACTAACTAAAAATCAAAATTAAGCAAATACATTAAATAATTATGACACTAAAATGTAATCAAACTTGTCCATGTTTCAGTTTATCTAAATCCCATTTATAGTACTTTCTGAAGGAAATGAAGGCTTATAAGATAGGCACATGTATCTGTCTGTGTCCTCCCACTAATAACTTGTAAACTACTCTAGCATATTTCATGAAATTTGATAGTGATGTTTTACCATCAGTGATCACCTTGATACTATATAATTTAATCCTATAGGTTTGTTTAATCCCACAAGATTGCATATAATTTTTATCAGAATTTTATTTTATATTTTTGATAATAGATGGCCCTAAGTGTTAGCAGTGTAGATGCAATAAATGGCTTAGCTTCATTATTTAACATTTAGCATCATCTATTGTCATCATCTCTCATAATGATGTCATAGGCATACTGACATATCAGAAGTTACAAATATTGGTAATTTATTGTGTCACAATGATATAGCACTGAATAATGTCACAATGATGTCATCATTGCCATGACATGATGTCATTGTGACATCTATGCTGGTTAAATCAATATTAAAATTTGACAAAAAAGCCAATAATTTCAAATACTAAATAAATGAAAAATAAGCGACATATTTGGAAAGTAAACAATTTTAGGTTTATCTGGAACTGTTTGTTGCTAAAGTGGTACTTGAAATAGATAAATGAAATTATGTGTAATTAATTACAACTATAAATAAAAAATTTCCTAGAGAAAATTTGAAATGAAGTTCATTGTAAGTATTTATATGGAATTTGTTTTTGTTAGCATTTTATAAATTTTGGAGTTTTTGCAATATCAGAAAAGTCTGTCTTAATAAATATAAATGTATCTCTTCCATGCATATATGTAGATATTTTGTAGATTTGAGAAATGACTTTAGGGAGTCCTTAATATAAAGTGATTTGTTTTGTGATAACTTATACATATAATAGCAGTATGTTCTCCCAAAAATTTATACCCTGTACTTATGAAGGCAACTAGCAATGAATTTACAATAATGGGAGATAAGTTTTTAATAAAAAGAAACAGTCTTGCTTAAGGAAATTTTTATCTGGCTGCCAATGTGGCCATGAGTCACAGAATGGTACTGAAGTAAAATATTTCCTGGCCACCTGAAAAACTGTGTTCAGTTGCTGGCTTCATACTATTAGATTTTCCAGGAGGGGTCCAGGATCAGACCATTAAAACCCATTTTCAACATTTCAGTTGATCTGTTCATAGTGATCTCTGAAATGATCATTCACCATATATATCCCCCTGCGAGACTCAGTAATATGATTGAACTAACTTAAATTAACTTTAATATAATAAAAAGTGATAATTTTTTATAATAAGAGTAAGAAATATATTATTTCTGATTTTATTCAATTTTCATTCAAAAAATATCATTTACTTAAAATAACTAAAAAAGATATACCAGTTTGGATTAATATTACAATCACTTTACTAAAATCATATTTTATTAATGACTTTTGTTAATTTATTTTAAATAGTCTTATTGGGGTTAAGATGTGGCAAATGAAGTACTTGCTTTATATAAAAATACATAAAAGAATGCAAAAATATCACAAAAAAATATTTATTTGTTACTAGGAGAGACATTTTTTTATTTTTTCTTAATTGCCAAAATCCTGTGTCTGCTGCTAGAGTGATACTTGAAATAACACAATAAATAGGAATTTAACACAGTTATATCCACCATTTCCATTCTATTGTCTACTTACACAAAAAAATGTTTTGCTATGGCTGCACTTGAGAACCATTGATTTAGATAATGAGGAACCCTTTCTTATTCTAGAAGAATATCAAAGGCAGTGGTCAGAGTTTGAAAATGTATAAATATTTGACTATATCCTAGTTTAAACTTATAATTATTTAGGTGTTTTGTATTAAGTAATATTCTTTATTATACATAGTGAAATATGCTAATTTGAAGACATGTACATTCATACCATCAAGACACAATTAACAGGAAGAAAAAATTTGTAACATACAATATTTTTTCAATTATCTATTTCTTATCAATCCAAGAATGCATACAGAAAGGTGCAAAATGATATCATGTTATAAAGAAATCCATTTAAAAAATAAATAAAAATATTTACATAAAATTCTTAGCTATAAGTTTCAGAAAAATGCCTGAAAATGACTATTTTTCTCAATATCTTTAGTTTATGAAAGCATTAAGTCTCTACATAAAATGAAAAGTTCTAGGTTCAAAGTGGTATTAAGTCTCAACAACAAAAATGTATCAATCTCAACAATTTCTATTGCCAGTGTAACATCTCTAGGAAAATTATCTTCTGCCTTATCATTGTCTATTAATTAAACTTTTAAGCAATCAAATTCTATCATTCAATGTAATTACTGATGATGATCAAATAATACACAATTATTATCAGTTAACAATAAATAAATATGCAAAATTATAAATTAATTTTATAATTGTAATAAATGTAGAATTCCAAATTATTTTATTAATAATAATCATATATTTTCTATGCATTTAAAAATTTTTGAAATACAGTGATACCTCGGTTCACGAACACAATCCGTTCCTTGACCCTGTTCGTGATCCGAATCAACTTTTCCTATTGCAATTAACGTAAATCCAAATAATATGTTTTTTATCCTATAAAAAAAAATTTTAACATGTTATGGCTTTATGTGTGGAAATAATACAGAAAGGAAATAAATATAACAGTAATATTAGAAGAAAGCATGTTTAACACCACCTTCACTAACACTTTTAACTTTTTTGGGAGCCATAATAAGGGATAAATTTAATTAAATAAAGAAAAAAACTAAAATATCAACACTTGTTGGGACTCTACTGTACCCATGTGAACTGGGCGAACTGGATTGCTGCTGGGGTGAGGCTGTGCGCAGGGTTTTGTGCACCGCAAGTCACGTGCGCTCCATGCACTCTGTACGTGTGTGTTCGTGAACTGAAACATCATTCGTAAAGCGAAGCAAAATTTGTTTGCAAATGGTGTTCGTGATCCGAGGTATCACTGTATTGAAAATTCAAAATGTTTACAAAAGTTCATACAATATATGCAATGATTAATTTATAGCTTGGAAAAAATCTTAAATAATTTAGAATGATTTTAAATCAGTTTTTAAATTTGTATTTTAAATATGTATATTTTGTCATTCCTAAAAATCAACCCATTTGCAAAGTGAGTAGGCACTTTTGCACTTTGGCTAAGTTAATTACCAATATTCAAAATATATTAATGTAAATCTGTTCAATTTGAGTCTTGACCACTTATGACTGACCAATGTCCCAGTTATATGTTGAAATCCAAGAATGTTTATATTATATAATCTAGTTATCATTTTCATATTTAATTGTATTGGAAGAATCCAATGAAACTTGCATTATCAAAGTTTTCCAATATGTTGAGATAATTGTCAAAGCTTATTAATAACTGAATTACTATTGTTTTGTAGAGAAATGAATCAATTGGATATGCAATTTAAATTACTGAATATGAAATCAATATTGATATTGAAAGATTCTAATAAAATATGATATTACTTTTATATCAGAGTCTCTTCTTAAAAATTGTACTGATCACAAATGAGTCTCCAAAAGCCCTAGATGTCTATCTGGTGTAGTTTCTGAAATATGCAGTTTTTTAAATGAATTTTTAATATAATGGAACTGTCAATTTGCACTTTCATTACATGTTAGTTAAGAAAAATCTTTAATTAGCTAATGTGTATCTCAGAAATTCTTTTGAGAACTGAATTTGAATTTAATTCTTTTGAGAACTTTCATCTGTGGTCATTCAACTTTTAATCTATGCAATTTTTGAAAGAGATGTCCTACTATGAAAATTATAAAGTAATTATTAATATTTATTTATACATTAAAAACATACATAAATATATATATTTTTATTTTTTTGTGATGCATTAGTATTAATTAAATTATTGTGCTATTAATTATAGAGTAAAATTTACAACAGTAGTCTTTTGACATTGGCCAAAACCCTCTGGCTAGTGCATGAATTGGTTGGCCAGACTCTGAAATCAGAATAAA
>AYEL01080823.1:0-20927 GCA_000484575.1 Olivierus martensii
GAGCCATGTCTGCACAACAAGCGATGTGTGGGAGGGAGCATTGTCGTGATGCGAATTTGTACCAGCTGGACAAACTGTTAACGGGCCTTTCTACATGCAGGTTTTGAAACAACTGAGGGAGGCAATCCGAAGAAAATGTCCGCGAGATGGCAAGGAGAGTTGACACTGCATCACGACAAAGCTCCCTCCCACATATCGCTTGTTGTGCGGGAGGGAGCATTGTCTTCCCCAAGATCAAAAAGAGCCTCAAAGGTAACCGTTTTGCTACCGTAGAAGACATCAAAACCAACACGACAGCTGAACTTTGGAAGATACCAAAACAGAACTTTCATCATTGTTTCCTGCAATGGCAGGAGCGGTGGAACAAGTGTTTGTGTTCTGAAGGAGTCTATTTTGAAGGCGATTAAGTAAATGTGTACCTATATTGTGGTAATAAATAATTACAACGAAATTCTGGGAACTTTTTGACTGCCCCTCGTATAAAAGAGGTTGCCAAACTTGGCTCGCAAGCCACATGTGGTTCTTTGATATTTTCAATGTGGCTCTATACCAGGGCTGTCCAATTATAATAAGCCCGAGGGCCGCAGCCATGTTTAGTAGAAATACTCTGACTTCTTCAACACTGGGCTGCTGATATTCACGTCACACCCACTAACTATAGAAATCCATTGATCTAATGCTTCTTCGACTTCTGATCCGCATCACGCTTTCTTTTCGATGTTCCTGGAATTTCTTTCTCTAATGCCCACTCCTTATGCTTTCTTTTGAATGTTTCTGGAATTTCTTTCTGTAATGCCCACTCCTCACGCAGTTGATTTAGGAATTTCTTTCTGTAATGCCCACTCCTTATGCAGTTGATTTTCTTTTAATTTCTTTCTGTAATGCCCACTCCTTACGCAGTTGATTTTCTTTTTAAGACGCATCTATGGTAGATTTTGGTTTATTTCAGCGAATCTACCATGGCCTAGAATTACTTTCTGTAATGCCCACTCCTCACACAGTTGATTTTCTTGTTGTAGGAAAACGTGCTACGGTAGATTTCGGTATACTAGTTATATCAGGAATCTACGATGGCTTGTATTAAATGGCTAGCTTTTAATTTTATCCAGCAATGATGGCTTGTATTAAATGGTTGGCTTTTAATTTTATCCAGCAAAGCAAGTCTACAATGGCTTGTATTAAATGGCTGGTTTTTAATTTTATCCAGCAAGCAATTTTATATATTAAATGGCTGGCTTTTAATTTTATCCAGCAAAACAATTTTACTTGAAAGTGTAACTCCTTTTCTTGCATTCTCGGCAAATATTTAAAAATTTTAAATAAAATCAACACTGTAAATGAATATCGCTAGATATCAGCAATGAAATTTTATTTGAAAGTGTAAAATCATTTCTTGGCATCTTGGCAAAGATTAGTTTTTCTTGAAAGTGTAAAATCCTTTCTTGGCATCTTGGCAAAGATTTAAAAAGCAAAGCAATTTTATTCGAAAGTGTAAAATCCTTTCTTGACATCTTGGCCAAGATTTAAAAATTTTAAATACTGTAAATTAATATTGCTAGGTACAGTAATGATAGACTCTTTAAGTAGATGCACACTTGCCAGACTTGCAATGATAGATAACTGATTCTCATCACGCTAGTGTTGCTGAATACAGTATTGTTATGTATTATTTATCAATGATGATATTTATTTATAATTTTACTAAAGAATGGATGTTTATATTAGTGTGGCGACAGTGTGTCGACGATGTGTATATAATAAGACGATAAGAAATGACCTGCTCTATTGTGTTAATCTGTATTGTCTTGTAGAAAGGTTTAACCTGAAAAATTACAGGTACAATAAAATGTTATAATTTTTATATAAGGAATTTTTTAAGAAAGGACATAACAAGTATTAGTGTACATAGTGTAGCCGTACTTTCGAAAAATCCCTAAAATATATCAACAATTGAAAATATTAGTGTACATAGTGTAGCCGTACTTTCGAAAAATCCCTAAAATATATCAACAATTGAACTTTTTGTTCAATTGTTGATATATTTGCTATTAATTGAATAATATTGAATTTTTCTGCTACTGTCCCAATTAAGTGTTTAAATTATGTATTAGTTTATTAGTTTGGTTTCCATTCTTTGAGATTTGTCCCAATTAAGCGGAATCCACTATATATATATATTCTATTGTACAGTGTATATAGAAATCACTCACCAACACTGATGTAACAGTTAAGGATTTTGTTATACATTATTGTTCATAGTCTAGAACAGCAGTTCTCAAGGAAAATTTTTATTGCTAGTTGCTGCACTGATCTGAAACTTTGTGAAGTAGTTACAGAATGGCAGTATCGACAGCAAATGTTTTATATATAGTGTTTGGTGTCCATTTGAAAAATTCAGTTGAATTATTTGTTGCATACCTTTTTAAATTTTTCATTAGGAACCATACTCAGTCATTATAACCATTTACTCATCTTCCAATTGAAGTTCCCAGTCTGTGATGATCTTTGAAATGACCAGAATCATGTATATCCATTGTTAGATTCATTAATGCGATTAATCTAATTTTAATACTATAAAAATAACACAGTTTTTATCATAAGGGGAAATAAGAAATTTTTTATTCATTCAATTTTTATTCAGAAAAAAAAAAAGATGATTTTTTTAAATTAAATAAGATATACTGATTTGGATTGTAAAAATGATTGCTCTAACTATAATTTATTATTGACTTCTGTTTTTATTCTAAAAAGCGAGTCAGAATTAGGAAGTGGCAAACAAAATATTCACCTTGTAAAAATATCACTAAAATAATAATGTTTACATTAGAGTTTTTCAAACTCTGGGGTGCTCATCTATTGCAAGAGGGTGTGCAAGAATTAACAAAAACATCATTTTTGAGACAAACAAACAAAAAATAAATTCAAATTTTTGAAAAAAAATAAATCACCAAAAGGGTTATAAATACATATATTCATGTATGTACTAAAATATTGTCAGACATAATGTTTAATTAATGAGAAATAATTTATTTAAAATATTAACATGATTATTTATTACTTATACATTGTTTATACATTATATGTACATTTTAATTATCAATTCTCTTAATAATTGAATATTATGTAAAAATTATATAAATGATCAGGTATATAGCATCAAAAAATCATTACAAAACATGTATGAATATCAGCTAATACATTAATAAAATATTAAAACTGTATATATCATTAATTGTATTTTGATAAACTGATATTGAAATGAAATAAATCTATTTGATTCTAAAATTCTTTCAAAATTTATTATCTAAAATATTGAAAATATTTATTTTCCAGAATGTAAAAGAAAATGTATTTTATAATATAACTAGAAAATATTTTCTATTTCCACTTTTAAATTCTTTCAGTGATTTTCTATTCAATATTATACCAAACTTGCAAGAAAAATATATTGTTTATTTTTTCAGAAAACCAAGAAGAAATAGCTTAAATAAAAACATTACTCTCAAAAAAAGAAAAAAATATTTTTAATGCAAATTAAACAACACAGTAAGTTAATTTTCTTTAAATGTATTTTTTTTAATATAATAAGTTGTTTTCATAAAGAAAAATACTGATTGGAAATTTACATTCAAATATATAAAAATAAACCATAAATAAACTATAGAATCAGGTATTAATATAGAGGCTTTTTGCCAGTATAGGATTAAATATAGAAATACATTTACTTTTATGTTGGTAAAATCATTCATAAAAAGCTTTTTATTAGATCTATGAAATGGCAAATTTTTCATCATACCAGCAAAATTGTTTTCTAAATTTTGTATTCTATTCCAGTTTGACTGATACTTATTTTCTATTTGAATTTTATTAATAATCTCTATTTTTTTAGTAAAAAATTTTTTGTTTTCCAAATAGATTTTTTCAGAGCTATTATGAATTTTTTCTGTCATTCATTTTTTAAAACTAATATAAACATTACACAGTATTATTCACACTATACTCTCAAATATATATATATTTCCAAGTTGAAACACCAAGGGTACTGAGCAGATGGTTATATAATATTAAAAATATGTAAATTTTGTAATACATCTCCCAAAGGAAAGAATAAAAAAAAATCGTTAATTATGTAAAAATGAATCTTTGTAGCAGGTAAAAGATAAATTGTTATAGAATTTTAATAGTATTTAAAGTTAAAGAATTATTTCAACATAATATAGTAACAAAAGAATGTAATCTACATAGAAGTTTCTGGAAGAAATAGAATTATTGTTATGTTAAATGGATTCTAGTATTAGATAAACATTTAAATTAAAATATAAATAAATTTAGTAATAACAAAATTATTAAGAAAATTTAAAATATAATTGTGATAGATTATGAAATAAAAATTTTGAAAAGAAAATTAATGCAAAGTAAAAAAATTGCAAAAATTTTTATATAAGTTGTAAAATAAAATTTTTGTAAAGAATACAAGGTAAATTATAATTTTAAATTTTGTAAATATAGGTATCCTTCCTATAACATGGCTTCCTACAACACTGTTTCACTCTAACACAATTTGAAAATTGCAAAAACCCTCATATAACATGGTACTCTTCTACAACATGGTTTTTACTTAACACATTTAGAAAATTACATTTACTCTCCTACAACACGCATTTAATTAATTATAATTAATATTACATAAAAAACTTATTAACACTGCTTAAACTATTTTATATAATTAATTATATAAAGTTTCCTTTCTATAATTAATATCACATATAGAGCAATTAATACTATTATTGTTTCTAGAAAATGTTTATAATAAATAATGGTTAAGTAATAGGTAAAACATTGACAGCACTAATAATAGTATCTGATCTACAATATAACAATAAGTTATAATAATGGACAAAGCTGATATAGAGCAATTACTATTATCTATGATAATAAGACACAATGATAAAATGATATAAAAACTCTACAATGAAACTATGTTGAAAAGTTCATTACCTATACAAAAAAGACTTCCAAAATGGAACTTAAATATGCAAAATATCTCAAAATCCAATTTGATGATAACTACTACTCGTTTATCATATATATTCGTAATTATTTTTTCCGACTGTTTATGTTTCGAAAATCTCGGATCCTGATAATTTTCTATCCCGTTTAACTACATAATAATGCGAATGACTATAAATATATATCTCGAGTTCCGTCGTAAATGTCAATGATTACAAACGTCACATAAAATCGTTACAAGCATTTAAGGAAGAGCGGCTATAAATTTAATTCAGAAATACTTAAAAGTGTTTTACATTTAAAATTAAGAAATTACAGATTATATTTTAACAAAATTTAGAATGAATATTTAATCTCTAACAAAGTATGATACGATAAAATTATTATTTATTACATTTATAACTGCATTTAATAGAAATAAAAGGTTAAAAATTACTGTTTTATCGGTTTCTCGAACATTATTTGCCATATAAGTTATTAAAATTTTGAAGAATATGAAACCCTACATAAAAATTCATAAGAATCAATGTAGAGGTAACCCTCGTATAACACGATTTCGCTTTGATACGATTAGAAAATTGCGGAAACCCTCATATAACACAGTACTTCTACAACACGGTTTTTACTTAACACAAAATATTATAAAAATTAATATTTGTAAAATAAAATTTATTGCAACAGTGTTATGATTTTAGCCAAAACACTATTGCTTGAAGTGGCTGATTGGTCTCTGAAACCAGAATATAAAACAAATTATTTGGACATTGGCCAAACAGTATAACCAAAGCTCATGATGTCTGGCAATTTTTCAAATGGATTGATTTTTAGGATTTGTATAACATGTGATATGATATAAAAAAACATACTTTTCTACTTTTGTACTGTTAAAAGTAGATTGTTTTCAAATAACTTATTCGAAACAATTGTTAATTATTTCCTATATTCTATTTAAGAGATGATAAATTTAATATGAAATCTAACTAAAATAAATATTCTTCAAATATTTGTAATTTAATTTAGAGTTAATATTCAAATTATGTTTTTAAAATCAGTGTATCACAGAATTTAATGAATCAAACTAAAAAGTATATATTATATATGCAGATATCCCTCCTATAACACAATTTTGCTCTAATATGATTTGAAAATTGTGGAAACCTCATATAACATGGTACTTCTACAACATGGTTTTTACTTAACACATTTAGAAAATTACATTTATTCTCCTACAACACAAAACATTTTCATTAATTCTTGTAAATCCACACTATGGACACACAATACACACATAAAATGTTATTTCACTAGTTTGCTATGAGAGGATGATATATAGTCTATTTTCGATTTTGATTTGAAATTGAATTAATTGAATTAATTTTGTAATTGAGTTAATTGTTGACCATTGAGTATTTTGTGTTCCAAATGTTTAGTTCTTGGATAAAAAAAAAGTTTTTATTCTTCAATAGAAGAATGTGAAATAGAAAAAATTTTTTATTCATAAATTGTTTTTTGGGTATGTGTTAAGGAACCAAAAAAAAAAGGCATTGCTTTATAGCAGGTTAGATACAGATTTTGTAAAGAGAGCAGAAGATATACAAACTTTAAATGCAGAAAAAATTCAGAAAGTGAAACTGATATTATTAAAACGAAAAAATGTTCTCATTTTTAATGAACAGTGGTAAGGAAGATACAATTAGTAAATGAATGTTATAGTCTGTATACTTTCTTCTTTCCTTTTCTTTTATGTATATTATTTTTTAGAATTTTACATATATAATTTTTCTTTCTTTATGTTTTGTGTTATTAATATTTTTAATAAAAATTAAGTTTCTTATGTGTGACTAATATCAATTAGTGTAACACTAATTGATATTAGTCACACTGCCAACAGTAACTGCAGTTAATGGACTAACGGCGGTTAATGGTTGTAGTGTGACCAGGGATTTAGAATGAACCGTGTTGTAGGAATCCGTGTTATAAAAGGGATAACTGTGCAGGTATCCCTCCTATAACACGGCTTTCTACAACACGATTTGAAAATTGCGGAAACCCTCATATAACATGGTACTTCTACAACACGGTTCTTAACACATTTAGAAAATTACGTTTACTCTCCTACAGCACGGTTCTTACTTAACACATTTAGAAAATTACGTTTACTCTCCTACATCTTGCCTACAGCACAGCTACAAAACATTTTTATTAATTTTTGTAAATCATTTTTACTTAACACATTTAGAAAATTACATTTACTCTCCTACAACACATTTTCATTAATTTCTGTAAATCCATAGTAGGACACACAATTCACACAAAATTCAATCATTGAGAAATACTTTGCTAAAATTAGTCATAAATGCAATTTTGCTAGTTTGCCATGAGAGGGATGATACCCAGTCTATTTTCGATTTCGATTTGAAATTGAATTAATTTTGTGATTGCGTTAATTGTCGCCATTTGAGTATTTTGTGTTCCAAACGTACTGTTCTTGGGAAAAAAAGTAAGTTTTTATTCTTCAATAGAGGAATGTGAAAGAGAAGAAAAACATCTTATTCATAATTTTTTGTTTTTTGGATATATGCTAAGGAGCGATTGTTTTCTAGCGTGTTGTAGCGGGTTACATTACAGATTACATAAAGAGAGCAGACGATACACAAACTTTAAATATGGGAAAAAGTTTGGAAAGTCAAGTTGATATCGTTAAAAAGAAAAACGTTCTCATTTTTAATGAACAGCGCTAAAGAAGATATAATTATTAAATGAATGTTATATAGGTTGTATACTTTTTCTTTCCTTTCTTTTTTTTTTTCTTCTTTTACGTATATATTTTTTCTTTCTTTATGTTTGGTGTTATTAATATTCTTAAAGAACATTAAGTTTCTCATGTGGAACTAAAGAAAGTAATTTTTTTAATTTGTTTTGGAACGTAACTCTCCTTTTTGTATTGGCTCTGGATCTCATATAACACGGTTTCACATAACACAGTGTTTTTCAGGAACCTATCTACCATGTTATAGGAGGGATACCTGTACTATGTGCAGCCTTCACAGTATATGATATTGTGTAATACGGTGTTAGGAATGGATAAAGAAATTTTATTTATATTTACATTGGATCCTCATCTTGTAGTCATGCATTGATTGCATACTATTTACCCAACTTATAAGTTATATAAAAATAGAAGATTAATTTACAGTACTCTATTCTTCAAGAAAATATCTATTATATATTTTTTGACTGCAAATATTTTTAAATCTTAATTATTAATTTTTCCTTTTAATTTCCATTATTTACAGCAGTGAAATTAAGTTGGAATCAATTTGATTAGAATTATTGGATGGAATGAACATATAATGATAAGAGTTATAAGGGAAGATAATACCAAAAGATAGTCTTCTCTGATTTCAACTTGGATAAATTTTGATTGAATAAGGATAAGTTTAATTATTGTAAGATTAATTTTAATTTGTGGGATGATTAAGATGTGAACTTTGAAATATGAAGAATTTTCTTATTACGCTGGATTAGTGCTTAGAACACGTTACTCAATATGATCATTGAGATAATTACCGTATAGATAATACAGATTTACATGTGATATAAACATTTACTTTAATAAATATGATACATTCAGCATCAGATTTATGATAAATGTTTTTTGTATTTTTTTTAAATAACAAATAAGCCGTTTATTAAATACAATAATTCAATAGTTAAGCCATAAATTCTATCAATTTCTTAAAATAATAATATAATACAGAATGGAAGTAAAAAATATATAATAATTGTACATTTTGCCAGATTCAATACGTTCAATACTCTTCCTTTTGAAAATAATTTTATTATTACAAATCACAGCGACGGATGGTATACAGCGCCATCTATTGCCGGAAATGGGGCGTCAAGTCACGTGATAGTCGCTATGACGTCGAAGTCTTAAAGGTAGATAGTTAAAAGAGATTGAAAACAATATCAGTCTGTATTTAATTAGAAAAAAATATTACTAAGTTATCTGTGTTAGAAGAACACACCATAGAAATTTATAAGAAGTTTCCGTCCAGTCATAATGTGGAGAATTAGAGAAATAACAGATAGAGTGTAAGTTAAGTTTTAGGCTTAAATCGGCGTTAATCCAAAATATACAAATCTTTTTTTTTACTATTGTTTTATTTTGTTCTATAAAAATTAAGAATCAGATCACTTTCCAGAAAGTTTGGAATTAATAAATCTTAGTTAAGTTGTCCACGTAAGCAATTTTTCAAGCATAAAAAAAAAAAAACTAAAGGAAAATAAGCCTAAAACTATTTAAATGAAGGATATATATAATATGAGTAATTCAGTTTAATATCATTAAATAACATGAAATGTTTAATCTGATAGAGTAGATTATTGCAAAGCAAAAATCATAAAGTTGTAAAAAGTGATTTGAATAATTTTTACAAAACAAAAGTTGCAAAATATCATATAAGCTCTGGGCCTATTAAGCATTGAGATTTGTCAATTAAAATTTTTAAGAACTTAATGATACATTTAATAAATTTATAAGTAGTTAAAATTAATGTACATTTAAAATTATAAACATCAAATTTATATAATTCAAGTTTATATAAATATAATAATTTGTGTGACAAGAGTTTATGGACTTGAAATATGCAAAAGCATTATTAAAAATATTTTAAATTAGCATACTTATATTAATTTTTGAATATGTGAATTTTATTTACATAAATTCACAAATATTTTTTATTCGTAATTTAAACACATATTTGAACAAAACTAAAAATTACAAAATATAAATGTATTATTTGTTAAATACAAACATTCTATTATTTAATTTTTAAAAATTTGCACTAAACTGGTATTATTTATGAAATACACTGATTCAGCACTAAGCCATACTTTAAGAGATAAAATCAAGCTAATTCAATAAAAACTTTTCAAGTCTTTTGGCTTTGTGCTATTTTAAAAATTTTTTGATTATGTAGTATTATGTATTTTAAATACAGGCAATCCCTATTATAACACTATCACACTCTAACATGATTAGAAAATTGTTGCAATTCATGCAATTTTACATAAAAATAAAAAAAATACCTAAAATACTAAAATAGGAATTACTTTACACTGATACATTGTTAAATATATTCTTTAACTTTCAAAAATAAACCTTCAAACAAGTGGATATAAATTTCTTAAAACTAGATATAGTATATAACTTATATTTTATAACAAAAATATGTTTGAATATGTTACATTAAATTCTTTATTTTTCAAACAAAGATTAATATTTAATATTTTATAAAGATTTTAATCATAGAAATATAAAATGCTAACAATTCTAATTTTTACAATGTGACAAAGACTTTTACAAAGATCTATCAGACAAAATATACAATGTAAACTAGATCCAGAATATAGAAAAAAGATAAATTCTCTTGTCAAAACCAAATTTAAACAAACTTATTTTTAATCAGCAAAAATACTTTCAGACATAGTCCCTCTTCAGTTAGCAAATAAGAATATAATTACAGAACATCAAATTCAATTTAAATTTCATTATGTAATATCATGTAATGATTATAACAAAAGACTAAAGATTATATAATATAATAAGAATCACATAAATAATAATAATAATACATAAAAATAACATTAAATTTTTAAGAGAGCTTATTGTCTTTTGTTTTATTTTTTGTTGTTGTTATTTTATTACATTATCATGTTAAATAGACAGAGTACTGCATTAAGTCAAAAAATGTATAAGAATTGTTGAATTCTATGGAATAAGATTAGAATTATTGATATAATTTCACATCATATCTCTGTAGATTTTAGGAAAATTTAAAACTAAGAAACAAAAGAACAGTGATGAAGTTATTAACATAAGATATATGGAAACAGTTAATGAGTAATGGAAGATTCTAATAAAGCAAGGACTTTTATTTGTGAACTAATTATTTTTTGTATTATTCAGGGTTGCATAGTCGGATAGCAAATGATCCGACTATGACTCTGACTTAACTCTCTAAAATTTGTAATGCCCGACTCCAACTCCTGACTCCGGGCAGTTTAAAAATCTGGCTCCACCCAAAAGCCTCCGAGTCTGCAACCCAAGGTTGCAGAATTGGATGGCAAATGATCCAACTCAGACTCCATCTTTTAAAAAAAAAATCTGACTCTGACTCCCTAAAATTTGTAAGATCCGACTTCCAACTCTGGCCAGTTTAAAATTCTGACTCTGACTCCATCCAACAACTCCGACTCTGGAATCCTGGTTTTATTTAATAACAATATTATTTTTATGTATATATAAATATTTGTGTGATTCTTATTTTTTATATAATTTTGATGTAATCATTACATGATATCACATAATGAAATTTAAATTGAATTTGATGTTCTGTAATTGTATTCTTATTTGTAACTGAAGGATTAAGTCTGAAAGTACTTTCATTAATTAAAGATAAGTTTAAGCTAGATAAACTCACTTTCCAGAATCAATCTATCATGCAAAACCAAACAAACCCAGATTATTGATTTTTTTTTTAAAGTGCAGATAATATATGAAATCTAGATGCTGCAGAAGAAAGTTCAAAAAATGAATATATTCTGCAACAGAGAAAAGTATACTTGTTTTATTGTGTTTAATAGCAACAAACGGAAAATAATTAAATGAACATATATTATTAACAATATTACAATTACAAGATGTTTGTTCAATTATTACTTTTTTTGATAAAAATTATAAAAATAAATGTCATATTTTTGTTAGCCTTTTAGAACATAACCCTTTCAGTATTGGTTTTTAGTCCCATATAATAATTTTGCACTGCCAGAGATTACATAGGAATCTATCTACCATGCTATATGAGAGTTACCTGTACTATTAAGTTACTGTACTATTAAGCAGTACTCAAATTGGAAAGGAATACAATTTTCCTCATTAATTTTTTCAGCAAAACACTCATGTTAAAATTTAATGAAAATGTAGTGTTACTGTTAAAATGCTGATGTATGAAGTGATATTATTGCTGTGAGAGAAATGTGCTGTCAATAATAGAAACTTTTGAAAAAAAAAAAAAGATGCTTATTTAAAAATTTAAGCATGTCCCTTGTTAAATTTTCCAATTTGAGTATTGCTGTTAAATAATTACACCTAACCCTTGCTTTACACCAGGGGTGGCCAACCTATGATGCTTGTGCCAAAAGTGGCATATTGCATGATTAGAAGTGGTGCACTGAATCCCAGAAAAAGATTTTTTTAAATTTCTTATACAATTTACCTATTCATATATAAATCTGAAATGCCTGTGTGCTTGTATTCACTTATAACACAAGAACGGCTGAATGAATTTTTATGAAACAACTTTTGTTTGTTAGGGGATTTATGCAGGAAGGTTTAAAGATATTATTAGTAATTGATTTTATATATTGTAATTGACGTAAATTATTCGATATAAAATCCAAGGTGAAAGATTAATATTATTTGAGCAACTTCATTGGTTTACAGTGACCACATGACATGTTAGCTGGCCAATATCATTGTATTACTATGATTGTGTCGGTGATAATTGAGCAGTCTCATAGGATCATAATGGCCACATGATTGTTGCACATGTCCCCAATGAGAGACTGTTATTAATGGCGGATATCGAGTACCGTGCTGTATATTATTTCGTTAAACTATTGAACTTCAGATTTCATATTAAAGAGTTTTTTAAATTGCTTTTTAATCTTTCTCTAACTTTCTATTGATTATAGGTTATATTATCTTATTTAGCCGTAATATGCTTAAGTTAAACTTTGATTAAACTTAGTGACCTGGTGATGTGATATTAGACAAATCTAAACATATACATACATACATACATACATACATACATACATACATACCTAACTGTTAAATATATCCATATTACCATATTTTAAAAGTGTTAAAAAGGGATATAAGTTTGTATGGTGTATCTTAATTAAAAAATGAGAAAAATTGGAACATGAACTATAAAAGGTTGGCCACTCCTGATTTATTCAGTACAATGGCACAATTTCAATTTATCACAGTTGAAAAATTTGATACTGAATTTTTGTTTTATACAGGGTGATTCAAAAAAGTTGTTCCAAAATTTACAGACTTGTAGAGGATAAAATTTCGAGTAAAAAGTCTATTCATGTTTTTTGATTTGAGGCTCCATTTAAAAGATACAAACGTGCAAAAGTTTTGTGAGGTCATTTCCGGTTCAGTCAAAAATTATTTTTAAAATATATTTATTTACATTTTTAAAATCATCTATAACTTTTAACTACTAAAAAACTATCCTAAAAAAATTCAGAGTATCAAAAACAGATTGTTTATTAAATTAGCGACCGATTATTTAAATAAAACAGGAATTGTTTTACAAATGAAACATTCATTATCAAACATAATCATTTTCGAAAATTAAATTGCTGTTTGAAAATGAATATTGTATTTGTAAAACAATTACTTGTTTTATTTAAATAATTGGTCACTAATTTAATAAACAATCTGTTCTCAATGCTCTAAATTTTTTAGGATAGTTTTTAAGTAGTTAAAATTTATAGATGACCAATCATAAATCAACATTTACTAAGGGGATTTATGCAATCTAAATAATCCTATCAAGCTAAACTTCCCCTAGCAATTTATTAGGTGTTGGGATGGTAACCTGAATTTTCTGGTTCGATTCCATTCCAAGGCAAATTTTTAATTTCAGGAAATTAGTAAAAATTAAAGTTCAATTATTAAATAACAGATGGTGACTCCTTAGCCTAAATTTAAATAAATGACTATTAATCCAACAGATGATGGCACTGTAGTTAAATTAAAAATACTTATTAATTTGGCAATTTCAAAAATAAACTGCTAGAGGAAATTTGGCTTGATAGGATTATTTATAGATGATTTTAAAAATAATTTTTGACTGAACTGGAAATGACCTCACAAAACTTTCATGCATTATATCTTTTAAGCGTAGCCTCAAATAAAAAAACACGGCTAGACTTTTTTACTTAAAATTTTATCCTAATACAAGTCTATAAATTTTGGCACAACCTTTTTGAATCACCCTGTATAATATGATTTTGGTTTAACACAGTTTAACCCCTTTAGTGCCTTCGATTTTTTTCTAATTAATATGCAAAAAAAAAATGTAAATTGCGATATCTCACTTAATTTTCATTGAAATTTTTGGAAATTTTCAGTTTATTATATTTTTTTTTGTGATTCTAACAATGTAACAAATTCTTTTGAATTTTATTTCTTTCACAATTTTTTGTTCACTATATGAGATTTGAGAAAACACAATTTCTATATATGAAATCTTAGCCATCCAATGAAATATTTGGTATTTTCTGATAGTGGCAAGTCTTCTGAATAAAATGAGGTATGAATGAAGAAAATTGGATAATATTTTAAAAATTATCGATAAAAAACAAAGTATTATGCAAATTTTAATTAATTTAGTTAATTAATTAGTCAAAAATTCACAAAAATTTATTAAAACATTGTCATTTTTTTAATAAAATATGTTTATTGATATGTTTTTTCTTCATTTCAATAATTTTTATTTTAATCTTTTATAAATTTTCAAGTTTATAATAAAAAACATAACATATATGAAAATCATCCACAATCCTACATAAATAGCTTTAGCATTTTCTACTTTACTCTAATTGGCCTTGAGAGAGTTTGTTGACACTACACCCAATACCACATGTAGCTCTAAAGTAGGTTTGACTGCAGTTTCCTGCGAAATGACTGGACACCATAAAACAATAAAAATGCCATGCCCTTTTTATATCCTGGGGTTGTTTACATTAGGATTTTCTCATATTTTACAAAATTATCTGTAAAAGTAAAGAAATAAATGACCAAACAAGTAAAAATATTTTATATTTTAATAGAATTAACCAAAACTTTTGTATTATTGGCAAAATTTTTTCAGTTTTACGAATTTTACAGCTCATCATACTAAAATACCATGTTTTACGCAAAATTTCAAAAATAAATTTCTCATCCAAAAATCAAAATAAGATTACTAAAATATAATGGAATAAAAAGCAGAATCAATAAAATTCGATGAAAAATAATCCAAATTCTACAAATACAATCCATTCACATTTTCTCCTTTAGAACGGAATTAAAAAAGAAATTAAGATTACTAAAATATGATAGAATAGAAAGCAAAATCGATAAGATTTGATGAAAAATAATCCAAATTCTACAAATACAATCCATTCACATTTTCTCTTTAGAATAGAATTAAAAAAAAATATATCAGCAATTGGAAAATTTAGGGCCCCTCATCAGAGGCACCTATTTTCACCCAATAAAAGCAAAAAAACCGCTCCACGATAGCTCCACTATATAATTCAGAATTGAATTTTATTTATATCATTTTTTTACTGTTTTTATCGTATTTTGTCCCGCCTTCTTGCCATCTTATCACAGCAAAGGCATTCAATGGATTAAATCCAATACTGACAATGAAGATGATCATAGTAGTATTCTAGACCAGCGGTTCTTAAACTTATGTGGTCCGAGGACCCCCTCTTGAACAACATTTTTTTTGCAGACCCCATCCCAACCCTAGGCATTTTACGTTGTTCTTGAGATATAATTTCTGGCTCAATAATCTCGTAGGCACTATGTTATAATAAATATTGATAAAAATATATCGCTGGTTATTTTAATAAATGGTCTTGCACATAAAAATCACAGAACATAATAATAATAGGTTCATGTTTTATTTATTGCCTTAAAAATATATTTTTTTATTGCTCCGAGCTGCTTGCGTTTTCATCGTCTTCGTCTTCTTGAACTGTTTGCAACCATTTTTTATAATTTCACAGACCCCCGATAATGGCTATGTGGATCCTGGGGGTCTGCGGACCACAGTTTAAGAACTGTTTTCTAGACTATGGACAACAATAAATTAACTGCTCCATCAGTATTGGTGAGCGCTCTCTATGCATATTGTACGGTACAATATATACATGATTTTTTATTTAACATTCAATTATTAGAATTATTAATTAACATATATAGTAATTTAAAAAATGATGATAAAAAAATAATCATCAGTCATATCAATTTTTCAATAAATTTTTCTGACATTGATCCAAATATGGATCACAGATTAAGATTTTGAAGGGAATTACAAAACTCCTTAACTCAGTATGAGGAGATTTATAAGAAATTAAGTAAGCAAATATTGATAAAATGTTTTATTGTGTTGATTCTGAAAATTTCTTTAAAACAAATTTAAAAAATAGAAGAAATTAGTGGCAATAATAATGATTTGAACTGAGAAAGAAGACTTGTTTGAATATTAACAAAAAAAAAAGATATACAGGGTGTCCCAAAAAGTAAGTATCTATTTTTGTGAAATAGGACACTTTTCAAAAAACTCAAATCTATTAATGTTTATCATGTTTTTTTCTAAAAGTGTACTAAATTTTATTTTTGTGTGTATGAGGTGTTCTGTAATTTTTATTTTGTGTTCCAGAATTAACTGTTTTGGTAGATTAAAAGAAGAAAAAAACAATTGTATGTTTATTTTTGCAATTCAGTTATGATTACAAAAAATATTTATTCATAAAAAACAACAACAAAGAAAAAGTTATAAATCTTATGTCAAAACTTTTTCGAAAACTTTCAACATGTGCTCCATCTGTATCCCTGCAAATTTCAAATCTAACCTTAGCATTGCAAAACACATTTTGAAACACTTTAGTACACTTTTAGCACATTTTAAATATGATAAACATTAATAGACTTGAGTTTTTTAAAAAAAGTATCCTATTTCACAAAAATAGATACTTAATTTTGGGACACCCTTCATAATAAACTTGTTTTCATATATTTGAACAATCTGCATCTATATTCTAAAATTTTTGTTGTATATCTTTATAAAATTAGTGTTAATTATTTGCAATTTATTTTAAATAAAATATAAATAATTTAATCAAGTACTACAGAGCTTATCCCTTGATTTTTCTATATAAATGTTAGTCTTGATTTACATGGTACTTTTACAGAATCATTCTACTGTGTAAATCAAGGATTGTGTGTATTTGGAGTGGTTATTAAATAGGTTGGTAAATTCCAATATCTAATATTTTCAGATCTGGAAATCTAAAAGCATTCACATATAAATATATCTCATGTTGTAGTGCTTTACTAATATGACATTTTTCAATTAAATTCATGTTTTTATTTTATATCTCAAAAAGAAAATTATCTGCAACTAATCACAAAATAATATGTAGAATAGATATATAAAATATAAATTAACACAGATCAATAAATTGTACAAAAATTGTACAATTTATGTAGACCAAGGATGGGCAACCTGTGGCCCATATTAATATTTTGTGCAGCATGCATCACATAAAATATTACAAAACAAAATAATTAAATAAATAAAATAAAAATTCCTTAACCAAAAAAATGAAATAGATTTTATAGCATACTTTTTCAATAAATATAGAAAATGTACTAAATGAACTTCAATTGGAGATAATAGACTTATAAAATAATTTAGATTTGAAAGATACTTTTAAAGAAAAAATTTGGTATATTATTATGAAATTTTTATCAAAGAAAATCAATATCTCAACTTAAGGAAGTATGTGGCAAAAATTCTATTGTTACTTTCAACAACTCATGTATGTGAACAGTTTTTCCACAATAATAATAATTTTAATAAAAAGTAAAATAATAAATCTATTAACAGACTCATATTTCAAAATAATTTAAAACTTACAGTGACTAATATTCAACCAAATATTTTGGATATACTGGTGCCTGCCGCTTTATAAAATCACTTCTGCCGAATAGTTTTGATTTTATTAACCATCTGATTTTAAAAAACTGCGATCTAAAATTTTGCACCTTTTTTCAAAATCCAGTTCACAGACAACATAATTAAAATGAGACTTATAAAATACGATATAGTAATGCAATTAAATTAGTTTAATTTTACAGATAAAGTAGTAGTACAGATACAATTTAAAAATTTTTGATTTTCTAAAATTTTCGAAATAAAAACCAAAATTCCAAGACTTCAAGTAAAACTCAAGATCTTGGGGGAAAACCCAAGCATTGGAGCCCTGCTCTCGCATCAACTGAGTAACGCACTGAAAACATCTGCTTTTATTTCGTCTTCATTGGTTGCCCCCCGATTAAAGTGATTATTACTGTAAATGTTAATTACACTATCGGCAACAGTATTTTCACTCGGATTTCTGAAAATGTTATTGCCGATAATTACATCTTTTACTGTTATACTCTCCCGTTTCTTATTTTTATTGTTTTACACTCTCCCGTTTTCTGTGATTCACATTGACTAATCGAACATCTGCAGCTGGAATACCGAAGAACTGGTGAACTTTGAATTAAAAATTCGATTAGAAAAACGATTTTTGTTTTTGTACCTGCAATGAATGATTTTTATAAGCGGTGATGTTGATTTTATTACCCGGCGATTTTTCAATTGTATTGCATTGATTTGAATCTGTTCCTAAGGATTTGATTGCATAAAGCAGCTGATTTTATTAAGCAGCGATTTTATAAAGCAGCGGGAACTGTATTATGTTCACATCAATTCCAGAAGTCACATTATATCTATGTTCTAATTGAAACTAACTATACTTGATTACAGCATCAGAAGTCAGTATTCAATATATGGTCATATTACCAACTTTAGTGATGGTATTAATGTGCATGGAACAATCAATTTCAATATAAAAGGTAATAGCATCAGTAAGAATGATGTTTATTTTTATGGAATTGTGCCTCTAGGTTTTCAATTTCAAATAAATATTCAATGCAATTTGCTTCATTTGACAGCTAATCATGCAGCTTTTCGAGAACAACTTAAAATTGCAACTCTTCACCAATTTGGAAAATAGAATTGATTAGAATGCACAGAACATCATTGCGCATCTGATCATATATATATTATAGATATGCAGATAATTTACTACATGTTCAAATAAAATTACAATATTAACATGATTTTAAGTTTATAGCTTATTTGACAATTTACCATAGCATTGTGAATAATTTAGTGGACTATATCATCAGCATAGTGATATAAATGAATTTTGTGCTCTCTGTACACTCAATACTGACTTCCAATGCTGTCATCAAGTATAGGGGAATAACATTAAATCAAATATTTCAAGCTGAATTAACTTCTAGCATAACAATTCTGAATTAAATTGTAATTTTAACAATTAGTTTGTTGTTAACATTTAACAACAAATCAACACTATGGTGGCACCATCTAATAATTAATAAAGAATCATCTTAACCTGTAAGTTTTATTAATTTCTAAATAGTGCCACTTTAGTTCAAATTAAAAATTAATTATTAATGGTTTCACTATAGCCTTGGGCCCAGATTCACAAAACTGTCATTATTGAAGTAATGACAAAATATCGTCGTTATGGCTCGAAACGACGGTTGTCCGTATTCACAAAACTTGTCGAAATCAGTAAAGATGTTAATCTGTGTCGTTGGGTAACGACACCATGACCATGTCATTATTATTAATTTTAAGATGGCAAAAGAGTATTTTTCTCTCTTAGTCAATAAAGAGAACAGATTTATTATCAAATATATCAATTACCTCAACTCAGTGCTAATGAGATTTTAGTTACCAAACTTATTTGTTTCTATAGACTATCTAAAGATGCGATTTTTGAATTGATAGAACTTTCACTTTATATACAGAGAAAAGCAAAGCATTCATATGCCATAAATGTGGAAACACAACTATTTATCTGCACTGAGATTCTTTAGCAATGGTAGCTTTCAATTTTTATAAGAGATGATGATCATATTAGCCAGCCTACAACATCAAGAATCATTACAAATGTTTGCAATGCATTATGTAGAATATAAAAAAAAACATCAATTTTCTGCTAAATGATTTGTGCAAGTTACAGACTATTAAACAAAATAAATCATTATTATAAAAATATATTCTTAATTAAACTATTATGTTAGACAAATTGATTTAACTTTTAGAACATACATCAACTTGTTTCTTTCAAATTTATATCAAAATGTATAAAAACTATTTAAATTATTTCTAAAAATAAAAGCATTTATTCTGCAGGAATAAAAAGCTGTTCTTTTTCCTTCTAGTTCTCCATTTTTACTCAGACGACAGATATCACTTACTTTCTTATTGGTTATATTGGAAACATTGATGTCATTTCCACATTCTCAAAACAAGATGACAAAAATTTTGTCGCTAATTGCCAAGTAGTTACGACATGTTTTGTGAATAGCATTTATGATAAATCGTTAAGATGTTCTACTTAACGACGTCGTCAGTGTATGACATCTTAAATAATGACACTCTTTGTAAATCCGGCCCTTGATTTGAAAACTAATTGTTAAAATTACAGTTTAGTTCAGAATTATTATGCTAGGGATTAATTTGGCTTAATTTATAATCATATATGAATAATAATTGTGATTTACATTCATAACTGAAGTGAAATTTTGTCCAAAACTATTATTAATAATAATTTCAGATGTAATAATTATATGATATAATTTTTAACATTTTTCCCTTTTGATTGTATGTCAACAAAATTTAATATTGAATATAAACATTTCATTATTAATTTTTTTATTCTTAATTATATTAAATATTAAAATAGTTTGACATATTTTGTAAAGTAGTAATCAAAAGCTATTAGGACAAACTAGTCTTTTTATATTTTATCTATATTTTTGAATAAACTTGTTTTATGATTGAGTTAAAAAGTATGTCTGTTGTCAAAGAAACAATGCAGTTGTCCTAGTTTTGGCAAAGTTAAAATAAATGCTGAAGTTATAAGAAATACTTTATTAATTTTTTAATAATAATAATAATAAA
>AYEL01080825.1:0-19720 GCA_000484575.1 Olivierus martensii
GACTTATTTTTACGAAGTTACGTGATTTTCCCCCCTACGACGATATAAAATTTCCCACTAGATGGCGAATACTAACGAAAATTCCAAAAACGTGTCTGAAATCAACCTTAAAGTACTTTTATGTTAAAGTCCTTTAATGCTTAACTTAAAGTACTTTATGTTTTTGTGTCTGTAGCAGGTATTAGACTAGTTAAATTTCTAAATTTAGAAAAATTATTTTTACATCATTTTTAGCATATTTTACAAAAATTCTTTCATGGAAATTTCTCTCAAAATAAATATTTTACAATAATAAAAAACTCATTTTGAATACCAAATCACGTAAGCCAATAAAGTAAGTCGGGTAATTAAAACTATAAATATTAATTCATCATTAGGAGTAAATTTCATAATATTAACTAAGAAAAATTATTTATAAAGCTAATACCGTATATTAAAATTCAGTTCACTATATGAACATTTTTGCTCAATTGGATTTATTTCAGCAATTTTTTCAAATATTCGTGACGAATAACTAATTAATATCTTTAGAATGTATGTGAATTCTGTGTGTTTTTAGTTAAAGATTTTAAATTAAAATTTCTTCTCTTCATAAAATAAATTTTTCTTTAACAAATCACTAATTACGTTAGTATAATCGACACATGAGAATTAATAGTAAGAAGTTTCTGAGTGTCCGCAATACTATAAAGATTTGCGAAAATGTATTACATTTGTAATGAAAGTGAATCAATAATCGGATCTTTTAGTTAAAGATTTTAAATTAAAATGTCTTCTCTTCATAAAATAAATATTTCTTTAACAAATCACTAATTACTTTAGTATAATCGACACATGAGAATTAATAATAAGAAGTTTCTGAGTGTCCGCATACTATAAAGATTTGCGAAAATGTATTACATTTGTAATGAAAGTGAATCAATAATCGGAATTTAATTGGTTTAATTATTTTAACAAGTGAATCGAAATTAATAACCTGCAATTGAAGGATTTATACCTAAGGAAAAAATGGAATTTATTTTAAAATATGGAATATATAGTTTTATAATTTTAACAAGTGAATCGAAATTAATAACCAGCAATTGAAGGATTTATACCTAAGGAAAAAATGGAATTTATTTTAAAATATGGAATATATCTTACAAGGGGAGGTTCAGACATTCGGGTCACCGATTTTTTTCAGATTTTGCATACTTGTAGTAGTCCCCTAGGACCGTGGTGGCGAACCTACGGCACGCGTGCCATGTAGCTGTGGTAAGACTACAAAAACTTGGCTTACCAATTCTTACGAGTGGGCGGAGTTAGCATTAGTCAGACAAGCGTCCAGTAAACTAGCATATTAAGCGGCTGTTAGCGACTGCTAGCCGGCTAGTATATTGAACACGCTTCTTGACCATGAGCTTGTCAACCAAGGCGAATGGATGAGAGACGTCTTTAATCGGACTGATTGACGATCAACGACTCACTCATCTCCACTGAATTTCCCTAAAATCATTTGATAAAACTATTTAGTGGTAAATAATAGGTTAGGAAGCTAATATATAGTTTTATTTTCAGGCGCGAGTAACAGCGTCACTTCACAAATATTGCAAATAAAAAATACAGATACATTAAAATGGAAGATGTTTATAGAATTTATTGACTTTTGTGTTATGTTAATTAAAACATATCCTTCTTAACTATTAATTAAATCATAATTATCGTCTGAAAGATAAAACTTAACTTAATCTACCAGAAAGCCAACATCTCAGGCGGACACATCGCGCCATCTATGGAATAACTTATAAAATTATGCCATATATGAATTTTTGAAATTTTTTATAACGGTTATTATAAAAATATATTTAATAGTCAAAAACTCTAATTTCATCTCATAGAAACTCAAATCAGAAGGATTTATAAAATTTCATTGCATAGTCTTCGAGCTATTTCAGTGTAAAGTTGTACGTGACACTAATGAGGATAAACAAATTATTATATAGATTACTGTTTAAGAATTACGTTTTCATTGATATATTATATTTCATTATAATATTGTTATTTATTTTAAACATGTAATCGTTTAAATTGCTATTTTAATACTGCATCTATCAACTTTTTTTACTCTACACTGCTTTTTTATTTGGTCATTTGAGAGAGAACCATATCAGGTTATTCCAACTACACTTCTTATTAACTATCGCATCTCCATTGTATACAAACGCTTTTGATGCTTGCATTTTGATATATGGAAGTTAGAATCGATTATGGAGAGAAAGGCATAGAAAGCGTTTGGGTGCAATGGAGATAAGATACTTAAGAAGTGTAACTGGAGCATGACAGTGACGCGATATGACTGTGTCTCGAATGATGAAATACGAAAGCAGTGTGGAGTGAAAAGAAGTGTGATAAACGCAGTATGTAAGTCAACTTTGAGATGGTTTGGTCTTATGGAACGAATAAGTGAATAGCAAATATATGCTTGACCAAGGCCGCCAAGAGAAATTTTCGGCCCTGTGACAAGTTTGTGATTTGGGTCTTAAAAAAGGCATCACTTTGGTTTAATGAAAATCTTTCATGAGGTTCAATAACGTAACTAATCTATAATTTTCTAAATGGCGTAACACAGCTTTCCACCAAGTTGGTACTAGGCGATAATTTATTCCAGTGCCCACTATGGGCTACCTATATCCCTGCTGAGATTAGCCATCAGGTGAAGGATGCGGTTCAACAGGTAGATCCAGATCCGTTCTGAAAAACTTTGTAAGTATGAGACCCGGGAGGCAAGAAATTTCATTTATCATTGCTTTCAGATTGTCTTAGATCGGTTTAAGTTTCATACTATTGCTTAATTAAAGACAGTAGAGTTTTCTATTCCTGCACTTACGGTTCCGGGGCTTGTTGGATTATTGGATATTTAATGAGAAAAATGGAATTACACAAACGAATACTTCAGTTTATTAAGACTTTTCTGTCTCCGCTCTTGCTGTTCAAATCTTTCACAAAACCCATCAATTTTATCCCGATTTTTTTAATGTTCTAAATGGTGGTTCGTCCACTACCATAAAACGAAGCCAAATTACTAAACTTTTCTCCCAAATCAAGTTTCTTAATTATTTTTGTCTTTTCGACGGCAATCAATGTTTTGCGTTTTCATTTTTCACTTTTTCCGATTTGTGACAATATGTAAAGATAAATAACAAATTCTGATATAGTAAAAACATTATTTATCAGTTTAAGTTTCATACTATTGCTTAATTAAAGACAGTAGAGTTTTCTATTCCTACACTTACGGTTCCGGGACTTGTTGGATTATTGGATGTTCAATGAGAAAAATGGAATTACACAAACGAATACTTCAGTTTATTAAGACTTTCCTGTCTCCGCTCTTGCTGTTCAAATCTTTCACAAACCCATCAATTTTATCCCGATTTTTTTAATGTTCTAAATGGTGGCTCGTCCACTACCATAAAACGAAGCCAAATTACTAAACTCTTCTCCCAAATCAAGTTTCTTAATTATTTTTGTCTTTTCGACGGCAATCAATGTTTTGCGTTTTCATTTTTCACTTTTTCCGATTTGTGACAATATGTAAAGATAAATAACAAATTCTGATATAGTAGTAAAAACATTATTTTAAAGCAAACAGTGTACTAAACTTAAAAATTAGTCCGACTATAAGCCTGAGCAACGAACGAATAGCGACTGACAATTTTTTTACGTCAGTTTCTCTCTTTCGCATACAAGTCAAGACAAGTTGTGACATGAAAATTTTACGTAGGTAGCGTGACAGTTTGCAGAGTGTTAGTCTACTGGAAATGCCGGACTGGTGAAGTGTCGGACTACAGACATTCAACTGTAAATCTAGAATGAATATCTCTAAGATATGATATTCGTTCACATCTTACAGATGTACAACAGATGTACAGATGTCATATTTAAATATATTCTTTTAATTTTCATAAAATAAAAATCATAAATAAGATACGTAATAGTATTTTATATATAAAATCAATAATTATGAATTCTAGCATTTTGAAATCATCTATATAAATCAGGCATGATTCCATTTTTTATCTATATAAACAGTATAAAAAAACTTATTTATTTTATGCTTTCTCACAAGGTAGTAGTTTGCGAAAGGAAAAATTGCATAATTGTTTTTAAAGAAATTATGGAGCAAGATTTTGTATGAAATACAAAATATTTTGTTTCAAAATAATTTTTATAAATGAACTTCCATTGTATATGCGGTTATCTAACATTGATTTTATTGATTCATAATAATACATTAACTGCAGTAGAAAATAATGTATCATAATACAGATTTTTATTTTTGAGAAATTCTTTCAATTCATGCAATATTTAAATCGTGTCATCAGGATTAGAATCAAGTTTCGAATTATCATAGATTAAGTTATACCTGTTACAGACTAGACCGCTTAAAGTACTTTAAGGTCGAATTTAACGGAATATTAAGTCGATACACTTGTTGTAAATAAACAACAACATCAATTTCTTATTTTAGGCAGTGAAAGTAGAATCTTCCCAAATACACATATCCCTCGAATTACACAGTACTCAATTTACACGGTTTTTAAATAAAAAAAATGTTTTTTTGTTGGTGTTTTATTTTAATTGTTTTGCATTATACCATTTATAAATTAAAAGAGTATCATATTGTCTGTTTTGGTGGGTTACAAGTTAACAAAACAAAATAATCTTGTTTCACTATAACTAAATTCAATACAAAACATAAAATAAAATAATCTTGTTTCACTATAACTAAATTCAATACAAAATCCTACTTCGTATAGTCCAATTTATTTACACAAAAAAAATAATCTTGTTTCACTATAACTAAATTCAATACAAAATCCGCAACAAAATAATCTTGTTTCACTATAACTAAATTCAATACAAAATCCAATTACACACAAAATAAAATAATTTTGTTTCACTGTAACTAAATTCAATACAAAATCCGATAATATCTTATACAAAACTAATCTATGTCTCACAGTTCAACTAAACTCAACTCAGGTTTGCAGCTGGTCTATTTATACAATTTTCCTACATCCTAGATCAGGGGTGGGCAAAAGGCGGCCCGCGAAGGCATCTTATACGTCCCGCCGCATAAATTATTTAACGTACAGTTTCAAGGTCCACATTTGTAAAATTCAACTGGAAAAGAAAAAATAAAATAAGGGATACTTTGCAGTGTAAAATAATGGACAAGGTGTGGCATGAAAATTTCACGTGGGCGTTACTCGAAATTTGATGATATAATTAACCATGAACATAGTAAATTTCACCATTCACATTAAATTGTATATTTGTTTTTACAAAATTTCTGTAGATATCTTTGTAACATTCTGATGTATTAGGTTGTTAGCAATCAGTAAAAAAACTTATAAAATAAAAATACTTATGATAAAATACTGATGCCGCCGATGGGGCTATATAAAAGGAAGAATCTGACATCGGGCATCTGTGTACATCCATGGCACTCATAAAGGGCTGAAACAAGTCCAGAAACCTTGTTCTGGTGCTCATAAAGGGCTGAAACAAATCCAGAAACCCTTGTTCTTGAGTATGGCTCATGCTGAACTATGATGACGAGACTTGTCATACCTGCGGTTCGAGTGCTACTACCGAGTAGAGATGTGCGATACAAAACAAAATATCGTATCGGCGATATTCGATACGAATTTTCATACAATATTTGATATCGCGATATTTTAGAATGATATCGAAAATATCGCGATATGATATTTAGGGAAAAATACGAACAACAGTTTTTCTAAAACTCATTTATTTGCCAGAAGTGATTAAAAATCACCAGCAATTTGATTCTGTTGCTAATTTCGGCATCAAAATCGTTGAAATTAATTCAGATTTCAATCTGCTTCTTTTTTCACATACCACTTGACCTGCCTTACTAAACAAACGTTAAGTAGGCACTAATGTGGGTGATATAATCAAATGCTTCATTGCAATCTTTGATAAATTTGAATAGCAAAAACTTGCACTTATCCAATACTTTATTGGATCTTCGTGCTGATCTAATATTGGCTGATCCAAGTAGAATGAAAACCGAAATAAATGAAGAAAACGGACGGAACAGTCTGTCTAATATTACCAGCTGGCCAATCTCAAATATCACGCCAGCCTCTATTTATTTATCAAATAAGGTGATTAATAATTATCGATTATCATAAAATTTATTGCTTAATTTCATTAAAATAATATTTAAAAATAATTTTAATAAAAGAATTGTTTAAAGAAATCGGCCGTTATCTTTAACCAATTCTTTAATCGATGTAATTTAAACAACGATATTATGGCAAGTATAATATCGTATCGTTAAATATATCGGCGTCCAAAAAATATCGGAATATCGAGAGGAGTGAATCGACGATATACGATATATCGTATCGTATCGTCCCAACTCTACTACCGAGTACCAGAATTCGCCTTGAATCTTCATATTACTGCTCTTTGCTGCTTCAAATAATGTGGGTGATATAATCAAATGCTTCATTGCAATCTTTGATAAATCTGAATAGCAAAAACGTTAGGAAACCTAGAACATAAGGATTTGTTTTGGGTACCCCTTTCTTATGTTCTAGGTTTCCTATGGCAGATATTACAGTTACTATTTTATTTTTAGTTTATTTTCATGTTCGTTATATACCTATATATTGAAGTTTAAAGATTATTGTAATTGGTATAACGTTATTTTAAAATGTTTTATATGTACTATATATGGTTTATATGTAAAATGTTTTATATGTTGTAAAGATGTTTTATCGTAATGTTAGTTGTAAACGTTTTGTCGGGTTTTCGTATTAATGTATTTGATTGGTGACTGTCCAACTGGAGTTTGTTGATGTTAGGAACCGGTCACTGATTGGTTCCTGACTTTGTATGATGAGGGAGAGAAACTTCTCTAATCTGTGTATTATTACTGAGGCAGGCTACGTGGATAGCTGAAAACGTTTTTGATTAAACGGTTTTTCTTACTATTTGGCTTTTGAGTTGTGTTTTCATTAACTAAAGTAAGAAGTTTACATTAGTCATTATGAATAACCATAATACTAACTGTTTAAGAAATATTTATTTTCATATCAATGAATAACCACAATACTAACTGTTTAAAAAATATTTATTTTCATATTTTACCACTGTCTAAATTAATAGACTACCAGGATTGCGTCTCAAACCATCATCACACCAATAATAACTTACCAGGAATTGCATCTCATACCATCATCAAACCAACTGCTGAATCGAAACCAAAAGAGCAAATCGAAAGCAGAAGTGGAGCACTGCTTTATTACTTACCAGGAATTGCGTCTCATATCATCATCAAACCAACCGCCAAACTTACCAGGAATTGTATCTCATACCATCATCAAACCAACCACCAAATAATCCAAAATAGCAAATCGAAAGAGGAAGTTCAGCACAGCTTTTATGCAGGGGTAATAACTTACCAGGAATTGCATCTCATACCATCATCAAACCAACCGCAAAATTGAAACCAAAATAAAAATCAATTTTTATCAATTTTTAATTAATCAAAAATCTTTACGATAACAAAGCTGAATAATAATAATGCTAAATAGCTAACAGCAAAAAAGCCCATCTTTCTGGTGTTTCACCCCTTCAAAGCCAAGTGACTGTTCTTGGACTGCTCCTCATCCAGTTTTACTAACCGAAAATTAATATTAATTTTTTTAATTGACATCATAAAAGGGGACGGACCTTTGTTAGTAAGACTGGTCTATGCTTACAACTTGCATTAATTGAATATTTACTTGTACTAAGTGAAAAATGGTATCATTTTTATAAGTCGCACTAATCAAATATCGCATTATTCGAACTGCACTAATCAAGGCCTACCTGTATATATCAAAATATTTAATATTTAAAAAATGAAATGATTCATGTTCTATTTATTGTTCAGGAAAATAATAGAAAGTCAGACTTGATAATTTCTGCAGCCAATTTAGCCTTTCCAAGATGATAATGGTTTTTTAAACTAAATTAATAAAAAATTAAACTATTAAAATAGTATATAGCCATTTCATTATAGTTGGATCAATTGTGTAGAAATACAATAAATCCAAATGAAAAACAAAAACCTGCTAAAAGCTCAGAAGCACAAATATGGTAATTGATCAACCTCAGGGATTACCCCATAGTGTGCTATATCTGGCATATATAATCTTCTTGACATTGAGATTTATCTACCAATAAATACTGTAATAATACAATATCAATATACTAACATTATAAAATATCTACAGTATAGTTATTCCTTGATTTATGATCACTTGCACTTATGTCAGTGATTGGTCAAATGCACTTCAATGAGTTTGAGTGCGTGATTCAATAACAGGAAATATAGAAAGCCTTATTTTTATTCAATTTCTTGTAGTTTTGTGTTCTTTATATTTATTTATTAAGATAATGCAGTGCTCTAGTAAATATAAGAAGTGCAAAATCCATAAATTTTGGGCATTTTTGATTTCCAACTAGGAAATACAGAAAGCCTTATTTTTATTCAATTTCTTGTAGTTTTGTGTTCTATATATTTATTTATTAAGATAATGCTGTGCTCTAGTAAATATAAGAAGTGCAAAATCCATAAATTTTGGGCATTTTTGATTTCCAACTATTTGTAACAAAATGGTTGGAAATCCAATTGTAAGTTGAGGACAATCTGTACAATGTATATTTTATGCTGTATACTTTCTATAGAGTATATTGTTATTTATCTGTAAATATACACAGTGCTTAATGGGATAGAATCTATTACAAACTATATGAATATTTTAGTAAAAATTTTACAAATTAAAACTTCTGAAATATAAAACGTATAAATCAAAGTCTAATTATATTTGCCCTATATATTAAAATATTGAAAAGAAATAATAATTAAAAAGGTGTTCTGAGCTCTGTAAAAAGAACTATTGGACAAATCTCAATTAAATTTTGTATACGTACTTTAAGTATGCAGTTTCAATTTTTGAAAAAAATTAGTTCAAAATTCAGCCAAGAGAGTAAAATTTGGCACTGTCATTTCCTTAATTTGCATATTATACTATATATCCAAAATTCATCCGATATTCTAAGGAATTAAGAAACAGAATGAAATCATTTTGTAATTTGTACTATAAATTGAACATTATATATCCAAAATTCATTCAATATTCTAAGGAATTAAGAAACAGAATGAAATCATTTTGTAATTTGTACTATAAATTGAAATAAATGTGGATTGCAGAATTAAAGATGAAATCATAAACATAGTTCTGTGTGTCCTTCATCTTCATGTTCTAAAAAAATCTGCATTCACTATAGCAGAATACAATTGATTTTAATAGAGTTGTCTCACATTGTGAAATTCTGTCTTTTAAGTCAGATCCTCATTTACAAAGGCAATATTCTCATAAATAAAATACATAGACCCGGTAATCATGGCAATCATGACATTGGAAATAATCAACTAATCACTTGTGTAAAATATTGCTGCAGTAAGCATATTTATTTTAATATGAAGGGGTAAACAGCTTGCATAAAGATTGTGGTGAAGTTTATCATCCAACACTTCAGCAGGGAAATTGTTTAAAATTTTGGAGCATATTTCTGTATCTAACAGTATTAACAGAACATGTGACTGGACTGAATGCGTTGCAGTAAGCATATTTATTTTAATATGAAGGGGTATACAGCTTGCATATAGATTGTGGTGAAGTTTATCATCCAACACTTCAGCAGAGAAATTATTTAAAGTTTTGGAGCATATTTCTGTATCTAACAGTATTAACAGAACATGTGACTGGACTGAATGCAGAGTTTTCTTCAAAAAAATAAGGGCTAACGAAAATAAAAGATATTATAAATCCACACCACACTGTTACTTTTGGTGAGTCCAATTGAATTTGTTGATGAACATCTGGATTTTTGTCATATCAAATATGGCAATTATGAGTATTCACAGCATCATTCAAATGAAAATGAGCTTCATCACTCATGAAAATAAAAGATATCATAAATCCATACCGCACTGTTACTTTTGGTGAGTCCAATTGAATTTGTGATGAACATCTGGATTTTTGTCATACCAAATATGGCAATTATGAGTATTCACAGCATCATTCAAATGAAAATGAGCTTCATCACTCCATAGAATTTGCCAAAGCCATGTATCAGTCTTCATCAGAGCTTTAAATGTCAAGGCAAAATACTTTATGCTTATCATTATCACTAGAAACCAATTCTTGGGTATGGGATTCTTATAACGAAAAAAATGCAAAATTTTTCACACTATTGTATAGGGAATACTCAATAGCTGTGATATTGCAAATGTGCTACTGCTGGCATTAGAATTTTCCATTCCATGCTCCACTACTGCAATTGCAATTTCCCCTGGCTTTCAGAGGTTTTATCAGTTTTTAACCACATCCTGGTTCTTTCATCATTTCTTCAAAACACAAAATCATTTTTCTAAAATTAGTAATAGTCAAAAGAACCTCTTTGTAAACTTTTTAACCTTTAAGAAAATGAAATTATTTTAAACTGAAAAATTTTATCATCATAGAACCTCTTATGAATGGACTAATGGGGGAAAGGGAAGTAAAATAGGTCTAATAATGATAATTATCTAATACTTCTGAATTATATATAAAAAAGTTGCCAAAACAGTAACTTGCACTGCAATATTAAAAGCAATAATACTTAATTTCAAACATTTTCATTGCAGCAAAATATTCAGAACAAATAGATTTCATCCATTATTTCTGAAATCTGTACATAAGAGATCCATTCATAAGATGATTCATAGTATTTAAACATCGCTTATTTTTAACAGCATTCAAGTACAGAAATGTCACAACTGCCATTACGTTTGTATGTTATATTCTGTAAACATGCTGAAGAAATTTGTTTAAATGTAAAAATTTTTGTTTTTGTTGGCATTTTTGTTTAAATGTAAAAATTGAAATTATTATAAAATTTTATATCTTACCAGGTATTGCTAAGTTTCTCAAGGCAGATAAAACGGCATGCAACAATCTGATATCACTATCTGTACTATGTTTTACCAAGAGAGACAGAAGACTTTCTGATATGTGATCTTCAACCATTTGTATACAATAACTATCTAATGAATTGATTAAAAAATTATAAAAAATTTAAAATAGCTCTATAACAATAAAATATTTTACCTTTTCTAGCAAAATTTCCAGCTGCTAAGGCACCAGCAATCTGCATGACATCATCATCAGAATTTAGCCAATATTTTGTTTTTTGATAGACATTTCCATTTCCATCATCATATAAAATACTCATACTAGTATCTGTTGAAAGCAAAATATATTGGAATTAAAATTGTTCAATAAATTATTTATATATAAAAAAGAAATGTTTAATTTCTCATTATCTAACCAATTCCAGAGTAATTTACAAAATACTGAAAAATATTGGGATTATGGACAACACACATTTTTAATATTAAAAAAATAAAAATTGCATGCATACATATATTCAAATGTTCTATCATTTTCTGAAAAAGAAAACAAGAAAGTTATTGTAACTTAGATAATTGTTAATTAAAATTAAAATTACAAACACAAAAAAAGAAATGAATCAGAAGAATTTAAAAATGCATACCAAAAAACAAAGCTCTAAACAGATTAGATAATTGTTAATTAAAATTAAAATTACAAACATAAAAAAAAAAGAAATGAATCAGAAGAATTTAAAAATGCATACCAAAAAACAAAGCTCTAAACAGGATAAATACTTTATTAACAGAAACGTTTTTTGACCTTATCAGTAGGTAACCTCAGCTGCAATGAAAATACAGAACAGAGAAAAGAATCTTCTCTCTGTTCTGTATGTTCATTGCAGCTGAAGTTGACCTACTGATAAGGTCAAAAATGTTTCTGTTAATAAAGTATTTATCCTGTTTAGAGCTTTGTTTTTTTGGTGTGCATTTTTGTGGGTGTAACAGGATGGCTTCAAAGTTCTTGAATTTAAAAATCTTTCAGATATTACATCTAAAATAAAGCACTGATAATTAAATGTCATTAAATCAAAATCTACAGTTTCACCAACTGTTGAGTTAATTAAATGTCATTTCCATGTTGTAGATTAATTTCAATTAATCCATAACGTGGATAATCCAACCCCAGATAATAATCTATTGTATTTTTACAAATATTCGATTCCTAAAAATGAAGTATATTTCATTTAAACTTGATTTTATTGTTTTTTTTTACAATAAAATTTTACTTCTAAAAAATCATTATGATGAAAATATTGTTTAGTTCGTATTAATCAATGATTGTTACTTTTTAAATGTTTATAACGTAGTAAAGATAAGCTTTTTCAAATATAATCATATATGTTATAAGTAACAATTTACTATAGCATTTTTTAATTTATTAACAATTTATGGGCAATTTTATTGAAAAAAAAAAAATCTTTCTTCAACCTGCCCATTCATTTATACTTAAATTCAAAAATCACTTGAATCTTGGTAATTTAAAAATTCAAAACTGAATGGCAAGAAATAGGCTAAACATATAATACAATAATATACTATAATATAATAGTATATGAAGTATGTCTTACTATATTTATATTAAGGCTTTTGAAATGTTATATCATCAATAAGTAGAATAGAAATGGCTTTTTGATCTCATTGCCAAGTCCAATTGGAAACTTTTACATTGGAAAATAATTTTTGGTTAATGAATTTCTACCTAATGAATGGTTTAAAATTGTTTTCCCTATTAAATTCATAAATTTGAGAGAAATCTGTGTAATAAAGTTATTTTTTTCTTTAAATTAAATATAGGAATATTAAATTTAAATACACATTTGTTTATTAAGTTAAAAGCAAATTTTTATCCTTTTGCAGCAGAATTTGAAGAAATATCTTTGATAAAATGTTGTTAGATATTTTTCAAAATATCCAATAATATTTTCAATAATAATCATCATTTGTAATGTGAGCTGTTATTATTTTAATGCAGAAACAGAGTATTAAATTAGAAAAAAATTCAGTTTCATAATTTTTAACAAAAGTCTGCTTTTTTTTTTTTTTTTTTTTTTTTTTTCCATCCAATCGATATTAGCAAGTATTCATTTTTTTTTTTTTTTTTTTTTTTTTTTTAACATTGAGGACTAAACATAAATTCTATCTAGATATTCGTATTCATATCTGTGTAAATTAACAATAATCAATGTCTTGTTAAAGTTATTTTTTTTTTAATTCTCAAATTTATATATTTTCTATAAATGATTTTGTGGAAAATCCTTTTAATATATGAAAAATAATTTTTTTAAATTTGTACATTTCAGCACAAAGTTGTAAATGAATGCATTTGTTCTTGAGAGAGCTGCAAACGAAAAAAAAAAAGGATTGAGAACAACTCAAGTCAATTAAATTATGTAAACAGAAAAAATACAAAATATTTATATATTTATAAAAATCAAAACACGTGAATTTAATGCAAATTAAATGCAAATTTTATTCAGCATAATATGAGTAGAATTCATTAAAAAAAATATGAAATCAATTGAATATATATTTTTAAACAAAAAACAGACTAAAATAGATACATTAGATCTTAATGGAATTGCCGGTCTATCATAAAATTTGTGATTTAGGATACATTATTAATTTTAATCACTTATCTTATTTTTTATAAAAAAGAGATCATAAATGGATAAATGTCTCAATTTATAAGTTCCTGTTTCAGAGATCTTGGGTTTGAGAGATCTGTTTCAGAGATCTTGGGATATGTAGTGTTAACAAAATCAAAAATATGAGCAGTAATTGCAATAAAGAAATGTTATATATTCATAAGCATTACATTTCAAACTACTTAAATAACAATACAACACAGTACTACTGTGCTAATAGTTATGATACTGTGTCATACACTCTGTAAAATAAGTAGAAGGACACAAGAAAAATTTTCACAAATCATAAAAGATTTTTTATTCATGAAAACTTTCATGAAGAACATAAAGGGATGAATATATAAATATATTACAATTGAAAATAATTTACAGAAATAGTAAATAATTTATATCACATCACAACTTGGCATCAAATATGTAGTGTTAACAAAATCAAAAATATGAGCAGTAATTGCAATAAAGAAATGTTATATATTCATAAGCATTACATTTCAAACTACTTAAATAACAATACAACACAGTACTACTGTGCTAATAGTTATGATACTGTGTCATACACTCTGTAAAATAAGTAGAAGGACACAAGAAAAATTTTCACAAAATGTAAAAGATTTTTTATTCATGAAAACTTTCATGAAGAACATAAAGGGATGAATATATAAATATATTACAATTGAAAATAATTTACAGAAATAGTAAATAATTTATATCACATCACAACTTGGCACTGTGAATAAATATGTAAAAAAAGTAGAAAAAAAATAAAAAATATTAATAATAATTTAAATTATTATTAATATTTTTTATTTTTTTTCTACTTTTTTTACATATTTATTCACAGTGCCAAGTTGTGATGTGATATAAATTATTTACTATTTCTGTAAATTATTTTCCATTGTCATTTATTTTTATATTCATCCCTTTATGTTCTTCATGAAACTTATCATGAATAAAAAATCCTTTCTTTTACATTTTGTGAAAATTTTTCTTGTGTCCTACTTATTTTACAGAGTGTACAACTATACAACACAGTAATACTGTGTTGTATAGTTGTATGACATATACTAATGTAATAGGAGAAAAATTAATATAATGAATTAAGAAGCAGAAGTAACAAATACCCTGGCCTCTATGGTTCTATCAGATAATTATGTAAATAACTTTCATTCCAAGATTCTGTCTAATGCATTAGTTCATCTTATATAAAAGATCATCTACTCATCCGTCGATAATGAATAACAACAATTGTATGACATAAATACTATATGTGTTAGCATAGAAGAATCACCCTAATTTTGAAATGTTAAATAAAAGGAAAAAATTTATTGTTAGCATGATGGCAAATATGAAGGGGGAGGCCAAAAAGTTCTTACTCTCACCATGTTATATGTATGCTATAGATCTGTAATTGTAAACAACAATAGGTATTTATATTAGTAAGAAAAATGTATAGTTGTATGACATATACTAATGTAATAGGAGAAAAATTAATATAATGAATTAAGAAGCAGAAGTAACAAATACCCTGGCCTCTATGGTTCTATCAGATAATTATGTAAATAACTTTCATTCCAAGATTCTGTCTAATGCATTAGTTCATCTTATATAAAAGATCATCTACTCATCCGTCGATAATGAATAACAACAATTGTATGACATAAATACTATATGTGTTAGCATAGAAGAATCACCCTAATTTTGAAATGTTAAATAAAAGGAAAAAATTTATTGTTAGCATGATGAGCATATCTATAGCAATATGAAGGGGGAGGCCAAAAAGTTCTTACTCTCACCATGTTGTATGTATGCTATAGATCTGTAATTGTAAACAACAATAGGTATTTACATTAGTAAGAAAATAACTTTTTTGTTTTGTCAGCTCCTGTTTAAATGAGTCAGAAGCATGATAGTGGAAAAAGTGTCATGCTGGACAAAATTGAGTATTGAGCCATGATAGTTCCTTCATCTTTGAGGGTAAACTGCACAAACAATCTATGATGAGAGATCAGTTGTGTATGACAAGGAATGTCCATCATATGAGAGACTGTGAAACGACTGAAACAGGAATTCAAATATGGTCACATCAGCATATAGAATGACCCAAGAGAAGGCCATCCACCAAGGTGATATTTTTTATGTTTTGGAAAAACAAAGTTGTCATATTGAGAGATTATCTACAAAATGAGTCAACAATAACAAGGACATACTACAGAAACTTGCTATAAAAGTTATGGGATTGTATCAAGGAAAAAAAGATACTGTTTATTTCAAAAGATGTAGGCATGGTTGCTCGCTGACCATGCACCTACACAAAGCTATAGAAACAATCATTTCTCTGTGCAAGTATGGTTACGAAGCCTTGCCTCATCCCTTGTATTCTCATGACATAGCACCTTCAGATTTCTTCCCATTTCAAAATATGAAAAAACATTTTTTTGGAAAGAAGTTTCGTCAATGATGAGAGGTCACTACTACAATGGAGAGATGGTTTGCCTCCAAATCTGCCAACTTTTACAAAGATGGGTTTAAACAACTTCAACAGATGCAAAAAGTGTGTCTCCCTAAGAAGTGGTTATGTAGAGAAAGAACTGTAGGACCAAATTTCAAATCCTTAGTACATCCATATCATGGAGATATTTTTTGGCCTCTCCTCAAAGCCCAAAATCTAATAAAGTATATGATTATTATTATTTTATTTTAATATTATTCAACTCCGGATTTAAGACTAACATGACCATCTTTATCTTCAACATGACAATAAACATCAATTAGGGATTATGTGTATTTTTTGAATTCACTTGTTATTCTGGTAACTGCCTGGAAATTATTAAAAAGTGAACTCACTATTCATTGTAATATCCATATAATGAGATAATTGTAATGTTAATTTAAAATTTCGTGATTTTTTTTGCATGTGCTGTATAGTGATTTTCAGCTTAAAAAATTGTTCTGCATCTTACAAGACATACATTTAAACTATTATTCATTAAGCTTTTATAAGTATTAGCAAATGAAAAACATCTGAGAAGCACTTTAAAACAATGTTCTGGAACATAAGCACTACAATGACTATACCAGTAGTTGTAAAACCTTTTGAAAAATGCAAAAATATGCATATATTACAGATATTCATATTATTGGCATATGCCAAGCATCAGATTTGATATTGCATTCTATAATGCAGGGGTGGGCAAACCACTGCATGCGGCCCTTGTAATCAATACTCATAATGCCGAAAATTTTATCAATAAATAAAATGAGTACCAAAAAAAAAAATCAAATCTGTTCCATATCTCAGCAATATAGTTCATGAAATTTCTAGAAAAGTAATAATTAATAATTCACATGGTAAACTGTAGATGTCATTACAGTGTCATATTTCTTATAAAAATAGACTTGATTAATTGTGATTATTGCATATGAAATTGATTGCAAAATACATTCAAAATCAAATAAAATCATTTTGTAAGTCAATCAACTCAATATCTTTCATAATTTCATGGTGTTTGTATTTTAAATTTGTGCAATTTCATAAACAGGTATGTTTTTTTTTTGTTGTTTCAAATTTAAAATGATTTAAATTATATATTAAAATTATAATTTAAAGAATTTCAACCCTGCTGAGCTTCTCTGAAAACATCATTTCACTTTTTTTGGACTGCCAGCACTATTGAAACTTATGATTCATATAAATGCAGATGAAAGGTAATCTACTAAGAAAATTGGCTTAATTTTAACATGTCACCCTTTTAGGATCTTTCTATTTTTGCTACATAACTTTTTAAGAGAAATTATATCACCTCAGACAGTTATTAGGTGAATGCAGGATTTCGAGAATTTTTTTCCTACTTTGTTTTATGCCCCTTTCCAATCAGATAAATTACTAAAGGGTAGGATCAACATTGTATTTTCTTTAATTATTAAATAAATAATATGTTTACATGTTCTATTTTCTTTTTAATTATTATAAAATAAATGCACTCCTTAAAAAAGTTTAGGATCTTTCTATTTTTGCTACATAACTTTTTAAGAGAAATTTTATCACCTCAGACAGTTATTAGGTGAATGCAGGATTTCGAGAATTTTTTTCCTACTTTGTTTTATGCCCCTTTCCAATCAGATAAATTACTAAAGGGTAGGATCAACATTGTATTTTCTTTAATTATTAAATAAATAATATGTTTACATGTTCTATTTTCTTTTTAATTATTATAAATGCAGCCCTAGGCTATATTTCATTGATATGATATGACCCTTTCTCCCAAAAGTTTGTCCACTTCTGCTCTAATATAAGTGGAAGTCAAATTTGTCTTGAAATCAATGATATACAGAACAAATTTGATATATTTGTAAAATCAGTAAAGAAAATAAGTAAGACAATCATTGATTTAAATAAATTATGTGGAAAATTGATTGACGATGAAATAGTTTCTTTGCAAAAGCAAAACTTATTCTTTATAAAAAGAAAAAGTGGTATAGATTTAGGCTTCTTCATGGAATCAAAAATTTGTTTAGCTGAGAATTTGTAAATATGTATATGTATGAAATGTATATACATAAATGATATATATTATTGAAAATATTAAAAATATTTAAATAAATTTGCATATGTTTTTTTTTAATAAAACAAATTCTTACCTCCTGTAAGAATAAGAATGATTAGATCACAAGCAAGTTTCAAAATGTGTTGACTTTCATTTTCCCAATTATTTTGTTGGCATTTTTCAATAACTTTTAACATGATATCTCCCATTCCTAATTCAGCCATATTTATCTTGGCAGGATCTAAGTATTAAAATGATATTTATAAATAAAATATCAAAATTTCAGAACTGATCAGTATATTTTAAAATTACCATTTTCTGCAAGATATTCCAACAAGTCTAACAAAGAATCCATTAAGTCACTTGACAAGGATTTTTCAAGACCATTCATTAAAGATTTTAAACTTGATTTTTCCATAAGTTGTGTCTTCCCATTTTCTAAAATTTATAAACAGTTTTGAATTAAATATTCAAAATTTTAAATACTGAATTAAACTGATATTTCTTATAAATTATTAGTACTTGAAATAAAATAAATTTTTTTGATATAATTAAATTTTTGATTTCTCATCTAATTTATTTTAAAAATTATTGTCCTCTATCCTATTCATAAAAAAATTCTTTAATATTTGTGTCAAGTTTTTTGATATTTATATAATACAAATTATACTTATAAATTACTATTTTGTTTTAGATTATCTGCATTTCATCAGAATTATAATGAATCTGTAAGATATTTAAATTCACAGGTACGTTACAATTCTGATGAAATATCGTTTAAATGATAATTTTAAACATGTATTTTTCTAAAATTCAAATATTCAATGATGATATATATAAGCTGATCATGTCATCAGAAATACTCATTGTACAGTCCATTTCACGAGTCATGGCCGGGCTATGCACAGTAAGGGAATGGGGCTCTGGAGTTTTTAAACAGGTTTCCGCTGTCGACCTCAGGTACACTTTCAGCTCGTATAGTACTTTAATTTTACCTGTATATTTCTGAAATAATGCGTTTCTGAATGGCATAAATATCGGATCATTCAGGACATTTTAATATGTTTTTCTCTACCTAGCTTGCCCAGTACCCTATCCCCATAGTCATTACATAGACTCATCTTTGCTACTGCACATGTAATTACCCCAGCCATGACTCGTGAAACAGACTGTAGTTAACTAGATTATTAATACATAATTTAACTAGTAAAGTTCTTAATTAATTTAAATAAATATATAATCTGACAGAAAACAATAAAAATTTATATTCAAAACAACAAGTTATAAACTAAATTTTTTTATAATTTTGATTTTAACATAAATATGCATTTTTTTAATTTATATAATAATATAATTCAATGATATTTTTGACTTCTTACAATGGCTAAATCAAGCTAAAAGAATATAAAATGGAAAAAACTTAAGAATGGTTTAAAATTAAAAAAATTTATATATATAAAAAAATATAATAT
>AYEL01080827.1:0-14090 GCA_000484575.1 Olivierus martensii
TAAAAAAAAATTAATTTTTAATATTATTACAAAATTAATTTTCGGAATTAATCATCATCATATAATTTTCTTAAATGCAAATAATAATAAAAAATATATAATAATATTTTGTTTACATTTTTTTCAACGTTCAATTTATATTTTAATTATAGAAATTTTACGATCATTTGGACATGTTCGAGAAAAAATGTGATTCAATTCTGTCTAATATTTCCTTTATAAGAGCAAATGATAATTATGATAATGGTACGATTATTTCTGTTGTTTATTATACACTAATGACATTTTCAAATTTGTTAAATGTTTAACAAAGTTAATAATCATTGTAGATAATTTAAATGATGTAAATTATTACAACTGCTTTTGTTTTATTTTAAAATTATATATAAAATAAAAATTATTGAAACACGTTTCGGAGCAGTACATCAATTACATCTATTACGAACAAGATTTATCGAATTTTTAATTTTAAAATAGCAGTAACAACTGAAATTTTGTAAATAAATAAATAATTCTTATAAATTTTTTCAGATTTTCCAAAGTCTCCTTTATTTACGAAAGAAAACAAGAATGATAATTATTGTTCTAAGTAATTACACATCAAATTTTAACATTTATAGTATTTATTATTTAAAACTTTTTATTATTATTATTATTTTTCATTAAAATAATCTTTAAATTATAAATATAACCATTATATAAAATATAAATTTATTTATTCTAAACAAACTTTAAATTAACTAATTTTATATTATTTTAATTTTATTTTATTTTAAGGAAAAATGAAAATAATCCAGTCTACCAGTCTATTAATAACAGTACTGAAATTATATATTCGGAGAGTGACTATCTAAAGCGCAGAATATCATCTATTAATCAGAGAATAAAAGAAGCAGAAAAAGTTTCTTTTAACAGGAAATTACAAAGAAACAATCCTTAAAATGAAAATAATAATAATTTATGACACATGCTTGTTCTAAATGTCAAACTGTTTCTATTCTGAATAAATATTTTGAAAAATATCCAAGAAAATTTTATATTTTAAACAGTCAAAGACATGATCATCAAAAGGAAGGACATTTCGATTTTAATATGCTATTTTCTAAGATTATTAAAATCATCATCCAAAATCACAACTCAATAAGATTTCCCTTACAAAACTATAAGATAATATGGCAGCATCTACATAACATTATTTCTATCCGAAATCGATATATTTCATGAATAAATTAGTTTTAAATTATAAAAAATTTTCGAAATGTATATTTGAATTTCTGAGGGTATAAACTTTTCTCTACTATATGTTTAAGCTGTATACTGTACTTTATATAGTTTTAATTCCATCGGGAAATTCAGAAAATAGCACAATGAACAGATAACCATATTTACTATAATAATACAAATTAATATATTATTATTGCAAATCAGGAGTGGTGTTATCTAGGAACTCCTTATAAATATATTTATAAAGTATTATTTTAATAAATACAGTGAAACATTTCTATGTTGGACACATTTGGTTCCTTCAAAATGTGTTTAACTTAGAGAGGTGTCCAACATAGAGAGATTCATAAAATCAAAATTTTTTCTAAACATACTAAATACTAAATTTTCATGTCAATGAAAACCTTTATTCAAATCAAATTGGAAATCTGTTATTATTTTAAATAAAAAATTCAAAGATGTTAAATACACACTGCAGTCTGTCAGTGCTTTCAACATAAGAACTATCTATTTGAAAAGTACTCTGTAAGTAGAGTTTGCCTTTTTTATATTTAATTTATACTTCATTCACATATTTTCAATTTTATTTTTTCTTATACCAAATAGAGTTTCAACAATCTCTGGTTCATTATTAGAAAATGCTTATCATTCAAATTCCTCTACATATTCCAAAACTTTCATGATCATTCGATTCCTCCTCCAACAAAGTCTCTATATGAATTGAGCCGGATATAATCTTTTCAATTAAATCACTAGCTGTAAAATTTTCATATTCGTGATGGACAAGATTGTTGTCAAAATTTGTAAAATCTTCACTTAAAATTTCAAGAGCACTCAGTTCTTCACCTAGGTCAAACTTATTGACCTCTTGCATTCCTTTCTCAGTGAAATCTATAAGGAACCCAGCTTTTTTAAAACATTTTTGAATAGTTAATTGTGAAACTTCTTGTCATGCAAAATCCATCTCACTGCATCCAGAATAGTAAATGATCAACAACTTGCTTCTTTTGGTCTAATGTCAGTTTATTTAATTTTCTTTTACTGTTTTTTAACATCTCTAAGGAAAGCTTAATCACAGCAACAGAAGAAATAGCACACAATTCTCAAAGAAAAAAGTAAAATATAAACCAAACCAAAACTAGCCAATTATAGCCCAAATATTTTTAATTTTATTGCAATAAAATATTCTGGTTATAATTTGGATAGTTTTGGTTTGATTTTTCTCAATGCTCAGTGTTTGTATTTACAATAATAAGTAAACCATAGATTATAAGTCATCGGCAACCATCACAAGACATGATTAATCAATGTTATAAATTTCTCTTTCACAAATTCCTTTGGTTAATCTTCTAAAACTTAAATAAAATTTAAGATTTTATTTCAAACAATAATCAAAAAGTGTCCATCTTATTACAAACAGTTGTTCAAGATACAAGTTAGAGAGGTGTCCAGGATATAGAGGTTTGGACATATAGTAAAATATAGGTTTTGTCCGGTTCCAGGAAAAGTCGTTCAACATATAGAGGTGATCAACTTGACAGGTATTTTATTCGTAAATTTTTCGATATTTAACAATATTAAAACAAAAAATTGTTAAAGTAGACGTTGAGTTCAAAAATTTAGATAGTTTGAAAATTACAAAAATTATATAGAAGGAAATATAGGATATATCAAAATTTGAATTAAATAAAATTTTACATATCAACTCTTAGGAGTTAACAGTTATGCGAAATTATGTTTAACGCAAATTTAAAAAAGAAAAGCAGAAAAATGGTAGTATTTAATGTATAATATACTGTTTTCTGCATTTATATGAACTAAAGCTTATTATAATTTTGAAAAACTTCTAGAAATTTCTGAAACAGATATAGTATATACTGTATTTATCAAAAATATGGACTCTACAGATTGCGTTATACATCCATTTATAATAAATTATTAGCTGTTATTTTTATTTTTATATTAATTTCATTAAAAGCGGTAAATAGCTTAAAACACGAAAAAATCAAACTATAATGTCAAAATTCATATTAAATAATATTATTTATCTGAATCAATGGTTAAAATAAATTAAAATTATCAAATGACGTTACTTTTGTAAGTTTTTAATTAATTTTTTCATTTATTGTCAAAAAATTTAAAGAAGTTCGAATATAAGCTTGTGGCCATGATACAAAAAGATGCGATTCAGTTTGCTGTCTTCCCAATAAAAAAGCTTTCATTGAAAAACTTCGTCTATTAGCACTTCTCTTATATTTTTTCAGTACAAAAATAAAAGTATTGCTGACTAGCAGATATAGTGATAGGTGTCATTCGCAGTTCTTTTTATTTCGTAACTTTTACTTACTTTTTGCTGTAATTCATTAAAAAGTTAACAATTTTTATTAAACTAATATATTAAAAATACATTAAATTAACAATTTAGTCTATATATATATATATATTAAAATCATCTGTTATGCAAGTTAGAATTTTATTTATTTGGCACGTGTTATAATTTTTTTAAAATAAAACAGTGATTTAATTGGAAGCTTGATAATACTTACATGATTAATAATTTCAATATAAAAGAATTAAGTTCTAGCCTTAAAAATGTCCTCTAGAAACTGGAATAATGTATGAGTACACATACATATGAATCTGTTAAGGATTAAAAAGCAAATAAAAATTTGATTTATTCTTCTATCTTATCAGATCACATTACTGAAAGAGAATCTTACATTATTTAAATCATTGCATTTACATTATAAACTTCATATTATTTTGGTATTTTAAAAATAACGCTGTAGACCTAAATATAGTTTAAATAATAAATGGCATATTTAAAATTTTCAGAAAATTCTTTAATTAATAATATTAGCATATACAAATTTGAATTCTAATTCTAATGAATATACATTACGAATTTTAAACAGAAATATTCCATATTTTCACATTATTATTTCTTCAAATTTTGATATAATTGTTAATCACAACATAAAACTTGAGCACAATAGATTTGTTTTTAGATGTTTGATAATGGTACTTGATCAAATTAGATAGAAGCAGAGGGGTTAAAAGCTTTAAACGTAAGCCGAAAAGATTAACATTTGACCCACATATAAAATTTGAAATCATCGACATCTTTTAGCGATGCTATCGATCCACAATTGAAAGTCAAATGATAGCATTGCGTTTCTAACCATTTTCAGAAGATTAAATCGGAAGACCATTAGTGACTTTCGACAAAAATTTGATCTCGAATGGACCTTTTACCGAAATTTATAATGTTCTCAAATAGATAGATGATAGATTGGGGTACTTTCTAAACCGTTTTGATAATGTTAACTGAAAATGATATAAACAAGATAAATGGAATTTTAAATTTAAAAATTATATAACCTAATAATTCGATATACATGATATTAAATATAAAAGTTTGTAATTTTTGCCTGCATTTTACATTTTTCAACCAATATGAGTTTTATTCAAAGAACGGAATTGCTTCTGAATAAACTTATTAGAGATGCAGAGCAATATTTAAAACGGTGAAGACTTTGAACATTTTCAGTTTCAAATATTTTTAGTAGCTTTTTTCCACCTTTCTACTCTCAGTAGGTTGCATTACAGTAAGATGTACCAGACAAGCAGAGAATAGAGTGATTCCATCAGGGATTTAAACCCTGAATTCTTTTAGTGGTTCAATGTCACTCGGCCATCTGAGCAAGTGGTAACTAAAGAGAGTTGATACATTTAACCAGTACGATGTAAAAAAACAATCAAGTACAAAAATAATCATATTTATAATGTAAATATGTTTTAAATAATTAATTATTATAAAGATTAATTTTATATATCTGCCTAACATGTTAATAAGTCAATTTTATTGTAAAGCTTTAATAGCATTACTAATAATTCTGCTGGACAAGCCCATAATGTGTCAATAAGCCAGATTATATATAGTTTTCGGCCCACCTGCGGCTTTTATCCAAACGTCATGCTTTGGACCGATTCTACTTCTCAGCAGCGTGGTGAACTGCATCAAAATCCTATTGTTGTTTCCGAAACAATGTTCCTAATTTATCAATTAGATCATTCCTTAATATGTTAAGTCGCTATCGGTTGCGGTACTCTTGCTTTTGGAGCACTGCTCTACGCGTTGGAGCGTATCGCTCTTGTTCTTCCATCTGTAATTTACCGATTCGATTATCTAATTGTTTCTTCGCTACGCACGTGATCATTTTAACTCCGTTCTATTGGTGACTTGATATCTTTTACATATATTATATTGGATTTATTCAAATGTAAAACATAATGAGCATTTACCTTCGCTTCCAATGAATTTAATCGACCGCATTCTATTTTGCTGCACCAGATGGCGATAGATTGTCAACCGGAAACAATTATCGGTAATGTGATGGTGGTGCCACCTAGCGTCTAAAGAGGAAAATAAGAAATATTACAATGAATATTATGAATATAGGTTAGAATCATTTCGATTTTATTTTTTATTTTAAATTATTTATTTAATCGACTTATTTATTGTGTACATTGTGTAAGTTTTAATAACTTTTTCATACAATAATTTATTATTTGTAATTAATTCATTATTTAATAGTTATATTCGAAAATATAAAATACGAGAATAATGTTAGCATAACGATATATTTTTTGTCATCAAAACAAATGTCATTGCAAGATGTATGTATAGTAAAGATGAAGAGAAAAATTTATTAAAATACAATAAATATATTAATAGAGGAAGATCAAAGAAAATATGAATCTGTAAGTTTAAATATTGACTTATTTACTGAAATTATATATTGTTATTTATAAGAAGACATGAGAAATAATATACGAAACATAAAAATAAACAATAAAATAATCTCTACCAAATTAAATTCGGGTGAAAAAATGAAATATCTTTTTGAAGGAAATAACAAATACAAATAAAGAATTACTAAAGTATGAATTAAATAAAAATATCAAATTAAATTTGATATGATTAATGAGGATCTAGAGAATGTGCAGAATGGAACATATTTCAAGTTATCTAAGACAAAGGTTTTGAAGATAGCAGCGTTATATTACTCTCTTTAATTTTCTTTCTGTTCATCTTATAATGTTTTTGGAAATTATATTCGTCAATTAATTTTTTTCTTGTTATAACGTTGTATTTAAAATTTATGTTGTTTTCAAAAGATAAAAACAATCATATTTTAAACAATTTGCATTAAATTTATAAATGTTAGCTTTCGTATAAAGAAATATGCTACAGAAATTGGATCTTATACAGAATTTCAATATTATTATAGATGATTATAGATATTTAAGTTTTATAAAACAATAAATTGGATATTTCAAAGATTTATTCTTTAGAAACATTCTCAAACGAATATATACACTATATATATATATATTTGGAGTATCCCATAGAAAGGAAAAAAAATGGTTCTGCTTACACAATTTTATGATGTTACAAATGCTTTTCCGAGATAAAAGAAAACTGCATGTCAGAGATTTTTATTGTTTCGTTAATTTTTAAATTTTTACGTTCAATAATTTTCTGCTACTAAATTCAAAATTTTAAAGATCCAAAAATAATATATTACTACTAATATAGATATGAATTTTTGTATTTTTACTGACTTATAATTCACATCAAAAATTGCTTACAAACTGTAATTTATATGCTGTAACTTCTTTCATAAAAATTTAGTAAGTCTTTCATAACAACTTTTCAAAATTTAAAATATTGAATTATTATTAAATGTTGCTGTAGGCTATATTCTTTTATTCTGCTAGCAAAAAACAAACTAAAAACAAAAAATTTTATATACAAATCAGTATATGTTTCTCTTAATCGTTATGGACAGTTTCTGATACATAAAAAATAAAAATCTTAAAAAATACAATTACTTCTTTGTTTTTAAAACAAGACTAAAGTTTTCTTTGATATGAATGTGACAAATTTTCATATAATTTTGTGTATTAAAGAAAAATTAATGAAAAATTAAACAAAATATTTAATTTTTTTTATGAATATTCATTAGCATTTTTTTATTATGTCTCGATTTTATATGATATTGTCTTCTTTGAAAAATAACATATAATATAGAAGTTTTTCATGGTTCAAATCTTTTTTATCAATGTTGTGAAAAAATAAAAATTTTGATTAAATGTACTTTATCATGTCTTTAACTATTTCCGTAATTTACCGATTCGATTATCTAATTGTTTCTTCGCTAGGAAAGTGATCGTTTTAACTCCGTTCTATTGGTGACTTGATATCTTTTACATATATTATATTGGATTTATTCAAATGTAAAACATAATGAGCATTTACCTTCGCTTCCAATGAATTTAATCGACCGCATTCTATTTTGCTGCACCAGATGGCGATAGATTGTCAACCGGAAACAATTATCGGTAATGTGATGGTGGTGCCACCTAGCGTCTAAAGAGGAAAATAAGAAATATTACAATGAATATTATGAATATAGGTTAGAATCATTTCGATTTTATTTTTTATTTTAAATTATTTATTTAATCGACTTATTTATTGTGTACATTGTGTACGTTTTAATAACTTTTTCATACAATAATTTATTATTTGTAATTAATTCATTATTTAATAGTTATATTCGAAAATATAAAATACGAGAATAATGTTAGCATAACGATATATTTTTTGTCATCAAAACAAATGTCATTGCAAGATGTATGTATAGTAAAGATGAAGAGAAAAATTTATTAAAATACAATAAATATATTAATAGATGAAGATCAAAGAAAATATGAATCTGTAAGTTTAAATATTGACTTATTTACTGAAATTATATATTGTTATTTATAAGAAGACATGAGAAATAATATACGAAACATAAAAATAAAGAATAAAATAATCTCTACCAAATTAAATTCGGGTGAAAAAATGGAATATCTTTTTGAAGGAAATAACAAATACAAATAAAGAATTACTAAAGTATGAATTAAATAAAAATATCAAATTAAATTTGATATGATTAATGAGGATCTAGAGAATGTGCAGAATGGAACATATTTCAAGTTATCTAAGACAAAGGTTTTGAAGATAGCAGCGTTATATTACTCTCTTTAATTTTCTTTCTGTTCATCTTATAATGTTTTTGGAAATTATATTCGTCAATTAATTTTTTTCTTGTTATAACGTTGTATTTAAAATTTATGTTGTTTTCAAAAGATAAAAACAATCATATTTTAAACAATTTGCATTAAATTTATAAATGTTAGCTTTCGTATAAAGAAATATGCTACAGAAATTGGATCTTATACAGAATTTCAATATTATTATAGATATTTAAGTTTTATAAAACAATAAATTGGATATTTCAAAGATTTATTCTTTAGAAACATTCTCAAACGAATATATACACTATATATATATATATTTGGAGTATCCCATAGAAAGGAAAAAAAATGGTTCTGCTTACACAATTTTATGATGTTACAAATGCTTTTCCGAGATAAAAGAAAACTGCATGTCAGAGATTTTTATTGTTTCGTTAATTTTTAAATTTTTACGTTCAATAATTTTCTGCTACTAAATTCAAAATTTTAAAGATCCAAAAATAATATATTACTACTAATATAGATATGAATTTTTGTATTTTTACTGACTTATAATTCACATCAAAAATTGCTTACAAACTGTAATTTATATGCTGTAACTTCTTTCATAAAAATTTAGTAAGTCTTTCATAACAACTTTTCAAAATTTAAAATATTGAATTATTATTAAATGTTGCTCTAGGCTATATTCTTTTATTCTGCTAGCAAAAAACAAACTAAAAACAAAAAATTTTATATACAAATCAGTATATGTTTCTCTTAATCGTTATGGACAGTTTCTGATACATAAAAAATAAAAATCTTAAAAAATACAATTACTTCTTTGTTTTTAAAACAAGACTAAAGTTTTCTTTGATATGAATGTGACAAATTTTCATATAATTTTGTGTATTAAAGAAAAATTAATGAAAAATTAAACAAAATATTTAATTTTTTTTATGAATATTCATTAGCATTTTTTTATTATGTCTCGATTTTATATGATATTGTCTTCTTTGAAAAATAACATATAATATAGAAGTTTTTCATGGTTCAAATCTTTTTTATCAATGTTGTGAAAAAATAAAAATTTTGATTAAATGTACTTTATCATGTCTTTAACTATTTTATAAAAAAAAGATGGACTTCAATATTTACTTAGACAATCTATCCTGATAAATATCTCAAAAATGAAATATTGCATAACGCTTAAGTAAAATTTTAGTAAATCGTTCTTATTATTTAAAGTAATTAAATTAAATATTTTTAATATTTAATTAATTAATATGAATTTAAAATTAATAATTTAAAGTTCATATTAATTTTAAAGTTTTTACATGATTGCTAATATTCGTAAAATGTACCTGACATCTTTGAAACTATTCGTTTTGCATGAGGAATTTATATACTATATTTGTTTAAAAAGTTTTCAACTATATTTTATCAAAAAAAACTTTATGTAATAATTTTTGTCCGTATGTGTATCTGTTTGCAAGCAAAATATCTCGAAAATAATATCGCAGAGCATTCAAATTTTAGAATAATTTTCCATACATAAGTCTATTTATCAATTTTGAAATCTTGTAATCCTGTTACAAGCTGATGACTGTTCCAAATTTTAGAAATTATCAGTTTGCTAGATGAAAAATATATATATATTTTTAAATTATTACAGCGTTATTTATCCTCGGTTAAAGCTTTATCCATGTTTTTCTCTAATTCATGATTTTCTTCGAATACACATCCTTCACTTTTCCATCTATTCATTAAAGTATTATTCAATTTAGATCCTGTAATATCATCATCCTTAATATAATTCCTGTATTATTAGTGCTTAAACTTTCTTTGATAACTGAAAGACAAAAAATTAGAACAAAATTCTGAAAAAATTAAAAACACTTTTTCATCGTGACTCCAATTTTTGGAGATTTTGACCAAATTTAGCTCTACAGTCTCTTTTGTCAACCTGGACGTACTATCGAAATTTCAAGTTCCTACCTTATTTTCTGGGGATATAATATAAGGCTAACAGAAAAACAGAAATTTCTCTGAGCCGAAATTGTCACCCCGTGATTCATCTTTAATGAAAAATTTATCGTTAAAAGAAACAACAGACTTCTATGAGTGACCAATCATTTATAGTTACCATTGTTAATCGAGGTTCCGCTTTAATTGTATTTAGCTTTTCAGATATTTCTCCGAGCTGTTTGTAACGTCTACCCTACAGCTATCCAACTGGCGAAAAAAATTATGCCGTGAGTCAAATCTAGCCCCCAGCATAATTTTTTTTGACTCCAAATAGTGAAAGTTTAAAATAATAATAAAAATGAAGTAAAAATAAATAGGATAAGTTAAAATCTAAAATTACATAATTTTATCTTGTTTATAAAATTACAGTTTAAGAATAGAAGAATAATATAGAATAAAAATAATAAGTATAATAATGACGATAACGATAAAAAATAATGATCATAGTTTAAAGCAAAAGTTGGTAACGTGATCGTTTGAAGGGACGGATGAGAATGGGATTGGAATCATAGAAAAGTGATTTTGTCGACGTGTATTATTACTTTTCCGAACTTTAGACAGCGAAAGTCATCCAGTTCCCGAAAATGGTTACTGATGTATGATGTTTTTCATGCAGCGAAAATAATTTTAAAATACATTTGTATTAGGCATGGATATTCTACTCAATACAGTTATTGATTTTCTAATAGTGTGATATTAGCTCGCTATTTTTTATGGCTAAACATTTTATATTGCAACCCTATTTATGCTTGTAAACACACACATAGAACGATTTTTCATACTCCTTCGATGCGGAAGGCGTTACACACGAATTTACGAACCACGAAGTTTTTTTGGAGTGAGAGTCGTGACCCCTGAGAAATCGAGTTCGTCAAATATTGAATTTTTCCCGCAGCTTCCCATTTACTTCCATTTTAAATCTCTATCGTTGTTAACAACTTGAGATACCTGCTGTGCACAGGTGTCTCAAATTGTCGCTAAAAACTTCGTATTCTACGGTAAACTCCCCGGTTAACCCAAGTCCGTCCCTTCATTCAATCTTTCAGCAAATCTGTCCCGCTGCATCAAAGAAGTTGAATGACTCTAGTCTACCCTATTTAATGAATTCATCAAAAAGTTTGGATTATTCTAAAGATATAATTTATATTCATATAATAACAAAAGCTGTCAAAATCTTGAAATTTCCTATAAAATTTCATAGTTTTTCTTAAGACAAATTTAATTGGCTGAGATAGAAAAGTTAAAATCTTAAAAATCAATATAATTGAAAAATACTTCATATTACTTACTTCAGTTATACTAAATAAATTCTAACAAAAAATAAAGAACACTGTAAAAACTTTCAGCAAAGAACTTAATGTTTGTGTATGGCGAATATATTTTAAATACAGGTAAAATGAAAAATAGCTTTTGAAAATTAAATTAAATGTTAAAATTATTTATTGATCGCTTTCTTGATTTATAAGGAATCGATTCTATTTGAAGAATTTTCAAAAATATTTAATATCCCAAGTGAGGACCATCAACGAAAATGCTAATCAATCAGTATCCTCCAATATTGTGAAATTTGAGATCAGCCTCATATTATCGACAAACCTTTATAACATACAAAATTTTGTTAAATGCGTCCAAAAATTTAGATGTAAAAATTTAAAGTGATTCATTCAAAACTAGAGGGAAAAAACAATTTACAAAATTTTACCGACAGCTATGTTATTTCAAGAGAATAGATGGAACCAGTCAACTTTCAATTTATTATTATTGATTAGTTGAACATTCCTCGAAAATTTCAAATTTCTATCTCCGATCGTTCATGAAGATAATGAGATAGATAGAAAATAGTGGCGATATTTTAAACAGTATAAAAAAGTATACTTGGCAGAAAATCAGAACCAATTATATAAAATTTTTAGGAATTAAAACATTAATTTATAATTTATTTTATGATTTTATTTTTTATTATTTAAATATTGTACTTAAATTAATAAAATACAATTTTAAAATTATATCTATACAGAAAAATTATAAAATAACATGAAAATTAATTTAGATCTAACTAGAAAAGTTATATACTTAATATACAATTATCATCAGATTTGAGTTTTAAAATAAATTTAAAACTTTATTATAAAGTAAAATTTAATACTATATTGAATTTTGTTCTTTAATTGGTTCAAAATCTTCGGATTGAGATCCATTTTCAATATAACTTTTCATTTTCTCCTCATCTTTTAAATCATTCTCTACAACAGAATCAATTGTGGATAATGCTTCAATTGAAATTACTGGCTCGAATACATAATCTTCCCTTTCTGCTGCTAATAAATATTCTTTTTCGTCAAATTTTTTCATATCAATAATTCCTCCTTTAACAGAAGCTTTCTGTATTTTTTTGCCTTTCCACACTAAACCTGATTTCGGATTATCTGGATTTTTAGGTACAAATTCTCCAGACTGTTCCGTATTATTATCAAATAAAAATTTTCCATTCACAGGCTGAAAATATAATTTTCAGATATCTTAATTAAGATATAAAATAATCAGAATATATAAGAATTCCATTAAATACAGTAGATCCTATACAATAAATAATAAAATTACTTTAGATTTGTTTTATATAAAGTGTCCAAATATAAAATATTTCAGAGATGTGTTGAAATTATTTAGACTAAATATAGAGTACAATATATAATTATATTTACGGACTCATTATGTTATAGAGATGAATACACAAGAAGTTTCCCTTAATTAATTCCTATTACGATTCATGTGTTTTAAAATAATCTTCATGATGTGTTTTTGCAGCAAAAAAAAATATATATATATACAGTGGTACCTTGGTTAACGACGGCAATCCGTTCCAGCGAAACCGTCGATGTTTTTGCAGCAAAAAAAATATATATATATACAGTGGTACCTTGGTTAACAACGGCAATCCGTTCCAGCGAAACCGTCGTTAACCAAAAACTGTTGTTAACCAAAGCACAATTCCCCATAGGATTTAATTGAAAATTGATTAATTCATTCCGGCTCCTTCCCACAACCATAGTAAATATTAAAAATGCAGATAAAACTCATTTAAAATGACTTAAAAATATGAAAAATATCGCTTATTTATTATATTTGCTACAAAAAAATTAACATTAATAAAATGAATTGTCGTTGGAAACAGTTTTTAAATTATCAATCTTCATCAGGACAATTGAGCTCACTTCGGAGTTTTTTGACAAACGAACCCGTAAACACTGATTAGCGGCTTATAGATTCAATGATTATTATAGAGGTAAGATTTGATTTTGCCTTTTCATGGCAAACGAACAGTGATACGCAGTCGCCGATTTATTGTCTATATGAACTATAGGATCTCAGACAGATTTTTTTTTTCTAATGGAATCCGAAACTGCGACGTCACACCACTCGCAGGTGTCAAGTAATATATAACACAAATAAACAATTGAATTACACTTTGTTCGCAGAATTTAAAATAATAATCGTCTAGAAATCATCTTTGAGAAACTAAAAACTAGTGAACTGTTGCACGTCTATTTTTAATTAATTAAATAATTTGTTTTCATTATTATATGTTAATTATCATTTAGTTAAATATATTTTTATATGGTTATAATTTTAATAATGATACTGTCGGATTTGAATTGATTGTTAAAAAAATAACGAGTGACAGCTAATTAATCACGTGATGCGATGACGAGCTGTTTTACAGAGCTGTATTTTGTCGAAAGTTCACATAATCAGGAGTCGTTAACCAAAGC
>AYEL01080828.1:0-32073 GCA_000484575.1 Olivierus martensii
CAGAGTCGAGATATAGCATCAGCATCGGTGAGCTCTTTCCCGGAGCGGTGGTTTAAGATGATATTGTAAGTTTGCAAAAACATTTGTCATCTTCCAAGTCGCCCCTTTGGTTCCTTTAAAGTCATCAGGAAGGTAAGTGCTTGCTGATCTGTATGAACACGAAATTTGCGATCTTCAAGGAAGCTCTTGAAATATTTTATTGCTTTGATAACAGCCAGGCACTCCTTTTCTGTAGTGCTATAGTTTAGTTCAGCAGAGGTGAAAGTATGAGACTGGTAACCAATGACGCGGAGTTGGCGATTCCTTGGTTGTGTAGGATTACGCTGATACAAAATAGCTCCACTTCCAAAATGGGAAGCATCAGTACAAAGTTCAAAGTCAAGATTCCAGTCAGGGACTTGAAGGATAGGATTAGAAGTAATTTTCTGAACTAATTCCAAATAGGCCTTTTCACATTCATCAGTCCAGATGAATGGGACGTCCTTTTTTTTTAGTTTATCCAAGGGACGAACGATGTTAGCATAGTTCTGTATGTAAGCGCGAAAATGCCCGGTGAGTCCGGTAAAACAACGCAGGGACTGAAGATCGTGAGGGCGGGACATATTTCGAACTTTATCAATGGACTCTCTAGTGGTTGTCTTACTGTCACCATCAATTCTACGACCAAGGAACTTAATGCTTCGAGTGTTAAACTCAGATTTCCCCAGGTTGATGACCAGGTTAGCCTGATGAAGACGTTCCAAAACATTATAAGTCAATCTGCCTAGAGAAATCTCGTCTTTGTCGCCTATTTCTATGTTATCAATATAGCAGCTGATTTGGTTATTATCGGTCAGGTTCCCCAGAACCTTACTCATGACTCTTTGGAATAAGGCCGGCGAGTTTTTCCAACCTTGAGGCAAACGTTTGTATTGATATTGACCAAATGGGGTGACGAACGCTGTAAATTTGCGTGTATCAGGACTTAAACCAATCTGCCAGAATCCATCTTTGACAGCCAGTCATTTAATACAAGCCATTGTAGACTCCTGATATAACTGACTGTACCAAAATCTACCATAGTGCATTTTCTACAACAAGAAAATCAACTTGCATGAGGAGTGGACATTACAGAAAGAAATTTTGGGAACATCCAAAAGAATGCATGATGGAAAGGATCCAGAAGTCAAAGAAGCATTAGATCAATGGTTCACAATGGAAAGGATTCAGAAGTCGAAGAAGCATTAGATCAATGGATTTCGATTGGGCATTACAGAAAGAAATTTCGGGAACATCCAAAAGAAAGCGTGATAAAAGAATCCAGAAGGTGAAGAAGCATTAGATCAATAGATTTCTATAGTAGATCCAGAAGTTGAAGAAGCATTAGATCAATGGATTTCTATAGTTAAGATACAAGTCGAAGAAGCATTAGATCAAATGGTTTTCTATAGTTAGCGGGCAAAAAAGCATTAGATCAATGGTTTTCTATAGTAAGCAGGCAAGGTGTGAGGAACATCCAAAAGAAAGCATGATGGAAAGGATTCAGAAGTCGAAGAAGGAAACATTCAAAAGAAAGCATGATGGAAAGGATCCAGAAGTCAAAGAAGCGCATTAGTCAAAAGAAAGCGTGATGGAAAGGATTCAGAAGTCGAAGAAGCATTAGAATCAATGTGGATTTCGTGATGCAAAGGATTCAGAAGTCGAAGAAGCATTAGATCAATGGATTTCTATAGTAGATCCAGAAGTCGAAGAAGCATTAGATCAATGGATTTCTATAGTTAGCGGGCGAGGCGTGAATATTAGTGGCCCAGTTTTGAAGAAGTCAGAGGAAATTGGTAAAAAACTAATAATTAGGTACCTATTTTAATAAATCATTAAAATAGGTACCTAATTATTATTTTTTTACCTATTATTTATTTACCTATGAATTACATATTTTATTTTAGAATTTATTATTACTTCGTTTAATTGGGACAAAATGGCTTGTTTTAGAATTTATTATTACTTTGTTTAATTGGGACAAAATAGCTTAGTCCCAATTAAGATATAAATATCCCAATAAATAGATGTGTCCCAATTAAGTGGAATCCACTGTATATAAAATGCATAGTATTTGTAACTTAGATACTAATTTATTGATGACATAAGAGCAACATAATAGAATGTAGGAATGATTTATTTCACTTAGATTAATGCATTTGATCTAGGAAAGCAGTGTAACATAAAACAGTATTTAGTTGTGGATTTTTGTATTACAAATCTGCATAAAATTTGGATTGAATTTGATAATATAAATATTTAATAGCATTAATTGTTCTCATAATTTATTGCAATTGTTTTGATTAATTATTTTTATGCATTTGGTAAACATTCTGAAGTTTTATATTTATATTATATTGTTTTTTTAATTTATATATGTATATTTATTTATATTCATTTATCTTGGATTAGAATTCACAAATTTAATCTATAATTACAAAGTTATATAAATTTGAATGTAACTTTGCAGTTTAGAACTATATCATATAATGCAGTAATATTTCTGTTGAATTTGATGTTACTATATTCTATCTTGCAGTTAATGTTTAGTGATTCTTATAAATCCTTCTTCTGATTTTATAATTGTATTTCATAATCATTTTATATATAATAAAATTTATAAAATTGCATTTATTTGTAAAAATGACATGTGTTATAATTATTGATTTATGGAAAATGCCTAACATGAAAAAATTTCAAAATTGAATAAAGTATATTTTGTTGAAAATAAATACACAAAACATGCCAACAACATTAGAGACTATATAAGCATGTTTTGCATATTTTGGTTTTCAAGAATCCATGTACTTATATGCAGACGGCCTCAAAAGCTAGATATCAACTTTTTGATGAGTGTTAACGAATTAACATTCTTTTCATTAAGTTCATTTTATTTTATGCATGATGAAACATTCAATGGCATATTACAGTGGTGTTCAACCTGCCAGTGAGAATCAACAGGTTGATTGTGGAGCAATTTTTGGTCGATCTCTTGTTTATTTCTCCATACAAATTTAATTAAAACTGAAAACATAATAATTTATTTATCATTATTTTGTATTATTTTTTAATTCTCTTTAAGTGTATTGCTATTGTTTATTTTTCAAATTATTCAAATCAGTAATTTTCTTTATTCACGAATGTGCAAGATCGGACTTGCACATGAATGGATTTCGATAAAAAGTTAGACACAAGGGAAAGATTTATACTAATTTTATAGCATGTCGTTCTTTATTTAGTAGCAATAATAAACACTTTTCATTACAAACTGTTTAAAATAACACATTGACCAGAGGCGGACCCTTAACTTTGGGGGCCCTGGGCTAACACTGTTTGGAGGCCTACTAAATTAACCTAGCAGTGGGAGCTATGCTAAACTAACATGCTTTAGAGGTGCTAGATTTGCACCCAAATGGCAAGATTTGAGATTACCTGTTGTGAGTTTTTGCGGTGCTGTGCTTATATATATATATCATCCAGGAATAATTATGTAGTGATGCAATTGAGCAGCTATGTGGCACGACAATTTGACTTTGGTACATTGCACTACTGATAGATTGTGAAAATCCATGGCAGGTAATCTCGAATCCTGCCAGAAAAAATTTTATAAAATTTATTTTTTCTTAAATTTTTTTATTTAAATTGTTTTTTTTATTTTTTGTCCACAAATGGCCCTTTGATTGAATGGGGCCCTGGGCTGCAGCCCATAAAGAACATGACTAAATCTGCCCCTGTTTATGACAATAATTACTTTTTATTACAAATTGTTTAAAATAACACATTTCAAAAATAATTAAAAAAAATAACTAAATAATTGAAATAAAAAAGAAAAATATAATAAATTCATTAATCTGAAGTGAATGATTTGTGCAATTGCATTCTTTTAATAATAATATTGAGACTTGGTTCTAAGTCAATTGAATGTATTCTTAACACCGCTTGTAAAAAGTTCATCAATTAATTTTGATCTCAATTTAGACTTAATACTCATGATTGAGAAAGTTTTTTTGCATATATAAGTGCTTTCAAATAATGAAAACATAAGAAGCACCTATACATATTTTTTTAACTGAACAATTTTTAATTATAATATGATAAAAGTTATTTATTTTTTGTAAAAATGTAAATTATTCCTATGAATTCAAGATGGCAGATGATCTGACACCGCAGGCTGCATTTGGCCCACGGGCTGCACTTTGGGAACCCCTGCCTTAAAGTATGTCCACATATCCTCCACATTGCATAGGCCTATATTCTCATCCACTTGACCAAGCTTTTCACACATCTTCTTTTCATCAGACACAATTTCTCTGTCTCCTCGTTAGATTCATCCTAAAGATTGCCAGATAATATTCTGAGCCTGTATCTACACCTTTTATTACTCTTGTGTCTATAATCTTCCCTCTCAATCTTTCATCATACACAATCAAATCAATCACACTCCTTTGAATTCTCTCACAGCTTTCCCAAATGTATTGATGAATAGCCTTGTGTCTAAAGAAGATATTTGATACAAACAATCCTCTTCAGCATAGATCTCCGGTAGTTATTCCCTATTGTCATTCATTCTAGGATCACCAATTTCCCAACTAATCCTTCCACTTTCTCTCTCCATATCAATTCTACTATTCAAATCTCTTGCCAAAGTCAGTCAGTGCCACAACTTTCATTTATCACATAATTCAGATTACACCAAAATTTATCTTTTTCATTCTCACTTGTACCATCTACAGGAGCATACACCACTATCAGATACACTCTCTATAGTTCCAATTTCATCCATACCAATATTATTCTGCAATTCACACACTTGTATTATAACATGCATTTTTTTGTTCTCACCCACTCATTATCATTTACTCCAGACCATAAATTCCCACAATATCATTCCTTATATACATAAATGCAATCCTTTTTGACATATTTCACTCATACAGAGCACATCCAGCCTATATAGGCACATTTCAGTCACAAATTCTTGTTCATTCTCTTTCACTTGCAGCGGCAAGCCGGAATACGGCATAGAACTTTCCAGAACCAGAAGTCGACAAAAGGTCAGACTGAGGCCATCCCATGCTACCACGAGGTGAACCACCAGTCTTCACATTTGGTGGCAGGACGCTAGAGTCTGGATGTGCCTAGTCGTTCCCTTGACTTGAACGTTAAACCTAACTTGTACTACTGTACGAACAAACTGTAATGTCAGTAAATAAATGTATATATTGTGTAAATAAATTAATGTTATATATGAGACAGAGTATCTCCCTCATCTGGTGAGCCAGACGTGACTCGACAAAGCTTCTGGACTTGGATGAAATTGGATTGTGCAACATGTGGACAAGGTCAAGGTAAGAACCGCTAGCGCTTGGTCAAAACTCGGGGAATCAAACAACGGTACACACATCTTTGCCCTAATTGCTGTTTTAGTAGCCTAAAATCACCGTCAATAACTATAATATGTTGCAGTCAAATGAAAAACAGGAAACGAAACCTGATGAGACTAGGATCGGTTACGAGAACTCACAGGTGTTCCGGGTGGCATTAAAACTTCCACCAATTTGGAAGAATAAGATCAAACTGTGGTTCCTGCAAATCGAAAGTAATTTCGACATTTCGGGTATAACGAATGACCAGACGAAATATAATAACCTCATCGCAGTTATAGACCCAGAAACTCTGTCAACAGTATCTGATATATTGTTCAATCCCCAGAGAAAGACATACGAAACTCTTAAACACAGATTAATACAGGAATATTCAGACTCGGAGAATCACCAACTCTGGAAATTGTTATCGGAACTTCAACTTGAGGACAACAAACTGTCACAACTTCTACGTAAGATGCGCGAACTAGCGGGGAATTCCGTAAATGACGAGTTCCTCAAAATGCTCTGGTTCCAACGCCTACCATCAGAAATTTAGACGATATTGTCAGTCAGTTCAGAAAACCTTGATAATTTAGCTAGGTTAGCGGAAGTCCGCATAGAACCAGGAAACAACACAATCTTTACAATAGGCCAACCAACAGCCACCAGCATGTATAACACTACTTCTAACCGTCCCACAACAAATGCAACACCATGTACTGCTAGAACATCTGCAGATAAAATCAATGCTCTGTGACGAAATAGCAGCATTAACAAAACAGGTGGAGCGACTTTCGCGAGACCACGAAAGAAGAGGCTCGCGGCAAAGATTTGGCAAATCACCATACCGGCGCCATACGCCAAACCGGCAAAGCGGCCAGCAAACTGAAAGTATATGCTACTACCATAAAAAGTTTGGGAATGAAGCACGCAAATGTTGCGAACCCTGTTCATTTGGAGAGATTAACAATCAGGGAAACTAGCAAGGGCTGTCGACTCTAACCTGATGGCGACAAATACATTGATAGCCACAAACCCGTCACTTATATATACTGGATAAACAGGTAAAAGTTTACTTTCCCTGTGTGATAGCTATGTATCGACTATATAGTAAGATGTTTGAATGAATCTATACATGTATTCTTAGGACCATAATGTAGAGATTGACTAACACAAATCTTTAAACCAAAGATTCGATATATATTCATTAAAAAAGCCTATTATATAGTGGATACATAGCCATCACACAGGGAAGATAAACTTTTACCGATAAGCACTCTTGATTAAAATTTTTAATCGATTCTGGATCAGATGTCTCCTGTGTCCCAACCCCTAGGTTTTGGAAGAAGCAAACTCCCAACCCACTACAACTATTTGCTGCCAGTGACACCAAAATTTATACATATGGGACAAAGGTATTACAGGTAGACCTTGGCTTACGACGCAATTTCACTTGGAAATTTTTGATAGCGTCAGTTCCAATACCGATCATCGGGGCCAATTTTTTGCAACACTTTGGACTCCTTGTCGACCTAAGGCATCAAAAACTTATTGATACAGTCACGAAACTTAACCAACAGGGGATGATTGCCCGGCATATTGTCCATCATTCTGTCAAACTCATAACAGGAAATTCACACTATCATAGGATGTTAACAGAATTTCCAGATCTACTAAAACCATCTCCGACAGTCTCGCGGGTCAAACATAAAACTGTCCATTATATCGAGACGACATGCCCACTGGTTCACAGTAAACCGAGACGATTGAACCCCAAGATTTTTGATGCAGTCAAGACAGAATTCCAATATATGTTGACACAGGGACTATGCCGACCCTCAAAATCTCCATGGGCATCACCACTTCAAGTGACTGTCAAACCATCCAGCAGCATCCGCCCAGTAGGCGACTATAGACGTTTGAACGCCTGCACAGTACCGGACCGGTACCTGATTCCACACATACAGGACTTTTCAAATGCACTCTACGGCAAAACCATATTCTCGAAGATCAACATAGTCTGGGCATACTTTCACATTCCAGTACATACTGAATACATACAGAAAACAGCAGTATGCACACCATTTGGACTGTTCAAATTCCCGTTCCTAAATTTCGGTTTATGTGGGGCCGCACACTTTTCAGCGTTTCATGAATGAGATACTTTGAAACACTTCCGTTCTGTTACGTGTACTTAGACGATATCTTGATCTTCAGCACATCGGAAGAAGAACATACAGCTCATGTACGTACAGTCCTAGAGAAACTAAATGAGTACGGGCTGACAGTCAACATACCAAAATGTGTCTTTGGGGCACAGGAAATCTCCTTCCTAGGTCACCTAATTTCAAAGGATGGTACTAAACCCTTACCGGAAAAAGTAAAATCTATCCTTGATTATCCCAAACCAACAACAGTTAAAGAATTAAGACGATTCTTGGGACTACTAAATTATTTTAGGCGATTTATACCAAAGGCTGCACAATCACAAACCATGCTATGTAGCTATCTAAAAAACACAAGAAAGAACGATAATATAACATTAAACTGGACTAAGCAGGCAGAAGAGGAATTTCAACAGTGCAAGACACTCATGGCAAATGCGACTCTGCTCGCTCATCCCAAACCAGACGCAAAGTTGATACTGCAAACTGATGCATCCGATTTTGCTATTGGGGGGGTGCACTGTTCCAAGGTGTAGAAGATTCACTCCAGCCTATTGCTTTCTTCTCCTGCAAATTGACACCGACTGAAAAACAATACAGCGCATATGACTGAGAACTATTAGCTGCATATGCCACCATAAAACACTTTCGATATATGCTCGAAGCAAGACATTTCCTGCTGTTCACCAACCATAAGCCCTTGACATGCACATTTGTACAATGATCAGACAAATACTCACCGAGACAGAGGCCGACAACTAGATTTTATTTCCCAGTTCACTACAGACATTCACCACATCAAAGGGACTGACAACTTCACAGCGGATGCACTCTCTAGAATCATGGAGATAACAATGCCGAATCCAATAGATTATAATGAAATCTCACGAGCACAGGAAAATGACGAGGAACTAGCCAATCTTCTTAAAAACCCTAGCAACCTCGATTTGAAGAAAATAGCAATACTGGAAACTGAGACTAATTTCCTATCTAATTACTGTCTAATTTGCGACGTATCCACAGGGGTAATGAGACCCTATATAACAGAAAAACATCGACAACTGGTCTTCAACACATTACACAATATATCACACCCAGGAATCAGAGCCACTACAAAGTTAATCCATTCACACTTTATCTAGCCTTCCATCAATAAAGACTGCAACAAATGGGCAAGACATTGTGTTCCATGTCAGAAATCAAAAATTACTAGACACACCAAAACACCACTCGGTACATTCCCCAACCAAGCGCAGAAGTTCACACATGTCCATTTTGACATCATCGGACCCTTACCACCATCTGGCGGCAATATATATTGCCTGACAACGATCAACCGATTAACACGTTGGCCAGAGGCTATCCCAGTGCCAGACATCACTGCAGAAATAATTGCAAAGACATTTTACGAGAATTGGGTGACTCGTTTCGGCATGCCAGCCCGCATCACTACAGACCAGGGTTGACAGTTCGAAAGTGCCCTATTTCAATCCTTGGCACAGCTTCTGCAGGCCAAACGCATTCATTCTTCCCCATACCACCCACAAGCCACCAGACTAATTGAAGAACTACATCGGCCCCTGAAAGCAGCACTTAAGGCCTACAGCACCAACCACTGGTCCACTGCACTACCAACAATACTATTGGGTTTCCGCACTGTTTTCAAAGAGGACCTCCAGGCAACAATGGCGGAACTAGTGTATGGAACCAGCCTATGCCTTCCAGGAGAAATAATCACCCCAACACCCACAGAAACATCACCCAAGGAGCTGATTGAGCAGCTAAAAGAACATTTTACACACATTCGACCAAAGCCAACCTCCAGACATGGAGAGAAGGCGATGTTCATACACCCTGAACTCAACAAGTGCAGCCATGTCTTCTTCAGACACAATGGGGTCTAGGGTCTAGTCCACGTTGTAGTACCCCATTCGAGGTACAACAACGTGGCGACAAAACATTCGACCTCAACATGCATGGGGGAAAAAGTACAGTCTCCTTAGATAGATTGAAGCCAGTATTTCTCTTAGCAGATCCGGAGGACTACCCTTCTAGGAAAGTGACAAGTGCACCAACCATTGACAATGCTGATGCTAAACAAAGAACTGGTCAAACTCGATCAGGGAGAATAGTCCGATTTTCTAAATGCTACCATACTTGGATCTGTGGGGGGTGTATGCAACGGCACGCCGGAATACGACATAGAACTTTCCAGAACTGGAAGTCGACGAAAAGGTCAGACCGAGGCCATCCCAAGCTACCACGAGGTGGACCACCAGTCTTCACTTTCGGTGGCAGGACGCTAGAGTCTGGATGTGTCTAGTCGCTCTCTCGACTTGAACGTTAAACCTAACTTGTACTACTGTATGAACAAACTGTAATGTTGGTAAATAAATGTATATACTGTATTGTGTAAATAAATTATTTTTTATATATGAGACAGAGTATTACCCTCACACTCATCTATTCACATTCCATGCACAATCTGAATTCACATTTTCATTTCTATTTGCTTTTTCCTTTATTCAGTCCAGTTGTAAATCCATGTTTGACAGTCCTACTTTTATTTCTATGAGCATTGAAAATCAGGGATAAAATTTCACCATGTATGTGATAGTCAACAAAGGTATAATGGAGGTAGTCTCTTTTTGAGAGTCCCAAACAAACCCACGTATCACTTCATTGACCTTCTAACTTTTGGCCATTATGACAAAATTGATCCAGAAAGATCACTGGAGTATGCAATCCTCTTCTTACCATGCACCTTTGCATAGCAAGCAGAATTGCAAGCATGGACCCAAATGGGGTCCCATATTGTATTAATTTTAAATGTAGCCCCTCAAAGGAAATGAGTTTGAAACTATTATGCTATACAGTATTTAATCCATTTAAAGAAGAGTAAAAGTAAGTTTTATTAATAGTTAATGTTCAAAATTTCTGCAAATAACTAACAGTAATAATCATGAATATGTGAAGTTCAGGTTTCTCCTGTTTACCAAGGTAATTGAGATCTTGGAAACTGTTTTTCAGGCAAAAATTCATAAACAAAAAACTTGTTTTCACTTAATTCTAATGCAAAAATTTATAGTTTGTTCTTGGGTACCAGAAAGTCCCTCCATTTTATCTATTGATGTTAAAATTATCAAAAAACATTAATATAAATAAAATATTACATACTATAATACAGTAGTTTAATAATGATGATTATCTATTTAACCAATTTCTTACCATTTGATTTTGAATTTCCATGCTCTAAATACAAAGTGATTTTTAAATTTAATCCTATTGCAGTAGTAAACATAGCAATTACAATAGCGTTATTTATTTAAAATTATAAATTTTCATCAAATATTATCTTAAATTTATGTAATTCTCAAAAGCTACCTTTCTGATAAATTATTTGTAAAAATCAATGTAGTTTTGTAAAAGTTAGAATTTAAAAAGAAATTGAAAAAATAAATACTATTTTTAAAAAAACATTATAGATATTATTATGAAAATTGTTTTACTAAAACTATAGACAAAATAATTCAGTTAGTTAAAGGATTACATTGCTTAGATTCAGCTTTTCCAATGGAATAACAAATTGCAATCATAGTTGAAATTTGCATATGAATAGAAAATACTTTATATATTTTAGTAGAGATTGTATATATCTGGAAGAATGTGCAGTTATTATTTTACAAAGTTATCTTTATATAATTGCAAACTTTTTTATAAAAATGCAGTAAGTCGATTACAGAAAGTTGCTGGCTTGAATCAGCTTGATTCAAAAAGCTTGTTTTCTTACAAATAAACTGATGACTGAAGCTTAAGTTTTTCTTAATTAAGTTTGAGCTTTGATGTTTTAAAAGTTTTTTAAAATTTCTCTCTTAAGAGACTTTAAATTGATAATAATTATTTATTAAGCAACAGAAAATTATTCCATGAAATGCATGAATTGATGTAGAAATTGTGAATTTTTACTATTTATTTTTATTAAATTAAGTACTATTCTTATAATTTTAACAACAGATATGGGATGATTAACTCTCTTGCAAATTCCATGATTTTATGATATCAGATCAGTTTTCTAGTATTGTACTATATTTGAAATTTAAGTTAGATGACAATTCTTGCCATTGTTTTTTCTACACAAAGAATCATCCTAGAATGGAATTCTGTATATTGCTTTCTTCCTATTTTCATGCTCACTTCAAATTTGCCTATATTCATTTTCTGTATATGACTGCAGAGTGCATTAAACTGTAGAAACATTGCAAAGAAAATAATCCAGAAAGATGCTGTTTAGAACACAGTTGAATGCTCTTATTTACTAATTGTTGATAGGTGAAGAATAATTGATTTGCAATCTTTGTAACTATGAATTTACTTTGAAGCATATTTTAATTAATGCCTTTATTTTATTGCCTAACCTTTATGGCTTTTTAATTATTCTGTTTATACTTTTTATAATTTTATTTGTATTTTAGTAATTATGGCCTCCTTATTAGATAGTGGTGATTTACTCATAATTTTTCTTTTACATGAACTATGAGCTTTCATACTATTTTTATGAATTAACTTTTCACATTTTTGAATGGAATTAATGCTGTTATTATTATTTTGTTTGATTTTATTAATAACCCTTTTAAAATTTTTAATTATTATATGCTAGACTGCTTCTATAAGTGTCTATTACATACTCCTGTATTTTTTTTTTAATGAACATTGTATTTGGTGTAGTTTGGTCTAGATCAGTGATTCCCAACCTTTTTTAGCCATGTCCCACCTAAGCATCTCTAAAATCCTTATGCACCCTGTGACATATAATTTTTATTATTCAAAAAGTGAACTCCTATTCACATGGAGGAAGCCTAAAAGTCCATTAACTTGGTTTAAACAAGCTTCCAAGGAAACTAAAAGGCTATTAAGGTGGTCTAAACAAGCTTCCAAAAAACAGAAAAATAAAAGAACGAAAGGACAGTTGATGTACTGAGGAAGATATCACTAAGAAGTTGATAAAAAATTATAATAATATGAATTAATATAAAAAAACAGCAAATAAAGTTTCACAACCTCTGTATACATTGATTTTAATTTTTAAAATATATATGTCACAATATATATTTATATACTCTATATATGGCCCTAGAACCATAAGAAATGAAAAAAATTCATTGTTCTGGAATTGCTCCCCTTAAAAATCGAATTTCCCCTTGTGGAGCATGCACCCCACATTAGGAAACACTGGCCTAGATGATCCATGTATCAGGAAAAAATAAAGCTCAAATTGTTCATTAGATCTATAATTAACTTGAATAGTGATTAGTGGACTTTCAAGTGCAATAAGTTAATAATATTTGTCAAAAAACTCAGGTATTTGAGCTTTCCAGAGCTTTTCCTTAGTATCATCTTGTCAATTTGAGTTTTTGAGAACACCTGAGTTTCAGCAACTCTGTATAAATATTTGTATAATTGGTTGTATGTCAAGTTCTAAGTGCTTTAGTGGAAAGCCAAGGTTAAGGCAAATTTTTTGTAAGTTTCCAATCTGCATAAAAGTTTGGTTTAAATAAAAACTTGCCTCATTATTTATATAAATTGGACTTGTGTATTTCAACTATTCTCAAACTAAAGGATAAATTTTCATGGAATCAAAGATTCTTAAAGATCATATAGTGAGCAAGATGTTTTTAATTGATGTTTTATAACTGTATATTGTAAATTTTTTAATTTATATAGAAATAGTGGTGTGGAATGTATTTTAAAAATTTTTTTTGATTGATTGAATTTTTTAATGTAATCTTTTTTCTATTGAAATGAAATTAAATAAAAACATTTAAAAAATTTTATTCATAAATTATTTATATGAAATGTATGAAAAAAGTATGTGCTAATAGTTTTATGCAGTGTACATGTAAATCAATAATCTAATAGTAAACAATCAAAATTTATTAGATCATCTGTATGAAAGTACTTATTATATTTGTATGTTGTTTTATAATACTTCTGCATTTCAGAGATATCATGTTATTAAAACTTCATTATGTTGAAATATATTTTATTAAAATAATCTTAAAGGCAATAATTTTGAAATACTGTGTAGAAATTTCGATTAAATTTGACTATTAAAAATATTTATATAAAAGTTTCAAGATACTGTAATTATGAATAAAAATGATATATACATACTGTATTTATTTTTATTTACAGTATTTCTAAGAATATGTTACAAAAAATTCTGAAATCTTGTATAATATTTGTTTTATAAATTTTGAAATTTTTTTTTATAAAATTTATAAAACAAATGCAATATTTATAAAGTTTGTAACAATTTATTTCTAAGACAAGTTATGAAAATTTATAAAAGATGAATTTGAATATTAAATATATAGTTTATTAAATTATTTGAATTAAAATAACAGTTTTCCATATAAATATTTATAAAGAAATTAAGTAACAGTATATCTGTTTTCTAATCAAATTTTTGATAATCATTAATTAAATTTATTACATTAAATTTCCAAACTTTCATCTAAACCTGACTGGAAGTTTGATATTAAATTACAGCAATAAGAATCATTAATTCACTTTTACAGAATAACATTAATATTTCAATAAATATTTATTTAATTTTTTTCAGTTTTCAAATTGCAGAGAATAAAATAATAATTCAAATAAAAATTATAAATCATATTAAGACAAGGGCAGAAGATGGAGTTTGTTTAATTAATTTTAATCAAATTCCTCTAATGTCTAAACATTAAAGGAATTTGATTAAAATTAATTAATTAATACAGTACTAATTTTGGTTCTAGACTTCTCTGCGACCTCTCTAAAGCTATACATTTAAAGATATTTCAAGGATAAAAAATTATTTTTATAATACAAGTATATAGTTCTGCAAAAATGTATTGAACTTTATCAAAGAAAATCTGAAATACTTTTTATATGGTATAGGAAGTTTTAATAATTTTACAGATATGAGGAAAATAAATAAATATAGATTTATATCAACTTTAATATAATCCTGTATGTAAAAAATTAATAGAATATAAAATATATACTGTAGTTACAAAATAAAATAATAATTATGCTGTAATAAGTTTAACAATTACTGTATTCATGACCAAATTGTTAAACTTATTTTTTAAACAAAGTATTGAATAGAAAACTCTTATTTTTAAAAAGTTTTATTTTCATTAGATTTTTTCTAACTAGAATAGAAATAAAAGAACAGAAGTAAATTTTAGTTATGATGGAGTTAATGATAATTAACATTTTTAAAAAGTTTTATTTTCATTAGATTTTTTCTAACTCTAGAATAGAAATAAAAGAACAGAAGTAAATTTTAGTTATGATGGAGTTAATGATAATTAAAAATTAAGCATATTTTTAACTCTGTTGATTTTTCGTGTATGTTTATTTGAAATAATAAATAAGCAGAGAACAACCAAAACAGAGAGAAATTGCTGCCGGTACGGGATGTAGGATGTCCTGTAGGCTTATAAATAAAATAAACGATGAGAAGACAGGAAGACGATAAACGAGTGAAAAAAAAACCTAAGAAAGCGTAGACACCAGCATACGTGGAGAGCACCGATCAGCGGAAACCATTAAGCCGTTCAGATCGTGGTCACGTTTTAACGTCGGCTGCTAAACCGCCACGCCACTCGTTTCCTTCCTTCTCTCGCTCTTTTGCGCCTGCATTGGAGGGGCGGAACCCGAATCCGGGAAGTTAGAAGTACTTTCCTTACCAGTCAAACAGATTCGAAAGATTTTTCCATTTATTCCTATGTCTAATCGGCCTTTAATTGCGTTCCTGCATTTTTTGCTATTACATTCAAACGGGACAATTTTCTCTTGAAGGAATTTGATTACGCTACATAAAAAGTCGAATTTTATCTTGTTTTTTAGTTCTTTTGTTGTTTATTTATTACTACCTAACGTAACTGTTATTTCTAAAGATAATATTTTTCAAAAGGGGAATTTTTTAAATCTTTTGTTTTTATTAAATAACTCAGACTAGAAAATTTTTTCGTGTCATTTTTTTTATATTGTTATACGCTGTTATTTTGTATGCTGAACTTTTTACACAAAATTTTAGAATATAGATAAATAAATAAATATTGATATCATTTTTTTTATATTGTTATACGCTGTTATATTGTTTTGTATGCTGAACTTTTTACACAAAATTTTAGAATATAGATAAATAAATAAATATTGAAAAAACTTAAGTGCAAATTTTTTTTTTTTATAGTAATCGAATCAAACTTGAACCTTGTTCCTTTTTCTTTTCTGTTAAAGAAACTTATTCAATTACTGTACTTGATTTTTTAATTTTGGCCCTATTCAAATTATAATCAGTGAATCGATTTAATACAACACATTCTAGTATTTAGCAAGTTTTAATGAATGAAATATCTAGTTATCTTGAATAAAATAATTGTTGTAAATGTAGCCTTCATTGATGGTTATCGTTTTCGAATCGAATAACATAATAGGAAGTTTCAGCACAGCTACGATCGACAACTAAACGAGAAAATCGTATCGTTTCGGAAGGTTATCGATAACCGCTTCAGCAACTCAAGGTTAATTCGAGCCTCCGACACCAGATGCTCTATTATCATAAAGTCTATTCTCGTAAATTATTTCTATTCTATTCTCTATTATATCTAATAAAGATGATTTGTTATATTAAATCGCTGACAGCGAATTGTTATGATTCTGGATTGCATCGGACAGCAAAGACGAATCTTATCTTCTTCGTATCGAAAACATGATTTATCAATCTATGATACGACAAAAACAGATACGAAAAACAATGATACGGCTCACAACTTCAGCCATGCACAAACTGTGGACTTTCTCGATCAGAGTTGAGTCATAGCTGTGCTAAAACTTCCTAATTTTATTACTATATCGTTTTAACAAACAAACTTGAACACTCATCAAATTTTGTACTCATAGAATGACGTTTTCTAATGCACTAATGTATTTTCTTATTCGATAATTGATGTTATATTGTTACCTTACATTAAGCCATAGCTGTTTTTATTCCTCATATTCATAAACTATCATCTCTATTTCTTTTTGATAAAATTTGTTGTGATATTATCTTACTAGAGTAAAGTGGGTAAAGACGCCGCAGTTTTTATATTTCCTTTATTACAACGAAACAATATATCAAACCATCACAATCTGTATATTACAGGAAAGAGCAACTACTTGTGCTTCTGGGTATGTGGTTTAAGTCAGAGTTGGAATGAAAACAAAAAGAGCAATTACTTTTAGAAAAACATCGAAAAAACGGCATCTTACCCAATGGGGTGCCTAAGATGCCGCGTGTGCTAAATTGTTTATTACCTTTGAGAAATTGATATCTAAGCTTCATCTTTGCAGTCTTCGCAATGAGTAGAAGATGTAGTGCATGTTTCATGCAGCCATCTGTTGCAAGAAACACAGGATATCCAATCGACTTTGGGAGCGTTTTTACTGAAATAATAGCCACCACAGTGGTGACAGAAATTATCTTCGTCAAGCTCATCATCCTCTGTGCTGCTTTGCGACGGCATTTCCTCTTCGCTGGAAGAGCTATTGGGCTCTCTCAAACATCGCTGTCGTTTGCTATTAATATTGCCCAAAGTGCGGCATCTGACCCCTTCCACACATGCCGTCATATTTGACGTCACATTAACAATGTCTCTGTAGCAGAGAAATTCTATTCGTAATGGCTAACAAATTGAAACTCTAAGTAATCGTCAGTAATCATCACGTATCTCTGCCATCGCCATTTATTCTGTTATTCAAATTATTCTACATAACCTAAACAATTATAGAACAATGAAACTCACCTGATTCAAGAACAATGCTGAACAGATGAACACTGTTTGTGTGAACTCGGATCACATTACTTGACCACTAATCGCCATGTTATTCTGCATAAATGCCATCTGGTAGCATTTGCCTACCGTGCTTACTTTCACAGATATATTATATGCGGCATCTTTACCCACTGCGGCGTCTTTACCCACTTTACTCTATGTGTAATTTTGTTTTTTTTTTTTTAAAAAAGCTTTATAAAATAACTTACTCCGATATTTTTTAAATATTATAAGCAGAATCCATGCTTAAAAACTATTTTACATTTCTGTTTTTTCGTACACTTCTTTTTATAAATTCGTAAGTTTTTAGGGATCACCCATAAACTACATTAAGCTATTTCGAATAGTTTTTGATCTCCTTCTTTCCCTTCATTTTCGTTACATGAAATTTAACCTCCTAATCTCGACAAATTTGAAGATTCCTCCAATTTACTTAAAAATTTTCTCTCCGATTTTACGTAAAGTTTGATCTCCTTCTTTCCCTTCATTTTCGTTACATTAAATTTAACCTCCTAACCTCGACAAATTTGAAGATTCCTCCAATTTACTTAAAAATTTTCTCTCCGATTTTACGTAAAAATAAAAAAAGTATATGAAATAGTTGAAAATATGAATTACTTTACACTAGTATTGTACTTTGTTACATATAGTAGGCGATATTCTTTATCTTTCAAATAAACATTTTTGAGCAACTAGCTATAAATAAATATGTTAGAACTAGATAACTTATAGGCGTGTTACATTTTATAACAAACGTATTTTTAAAATATTACTTTACAATGTTTCGAATAATTTAAACATAAATATTTTATATGACTTAAAATACTTTTTCAGTCATAGAAAGTAGTCTTTTATTATTTTAATCATAGATGTAAACTTTAAACATTTTTATAGTGTGGCATGACAGTTTGCATAACTTCTTCCTATGTCATTTATCGTCAGAAATCCGCTATACTTTACATCATCCTAAATAGCGTAATGCAGTTTATAGATATTCCCTTATAATTTACAAAGTTATAATAAATAAGATTTATTATAATTTTGTTAAAATACTGTATAAAAACTTTTAGTAGAAAGGCTTGAAAAGAGGTAATTAATTTTCGAAAATATCCCTATTTTGGATTGATTAAAACATCGTCGATATGAAGGAAATCCGAGGTTGGATTATCAAATAACAAACTTCGGTTTCCTCATCTCCATTGAAATGAAACCTGAAAAATGTTAACGTTCAGCATTTTTAAATGAATGAAGCTGCAGGATTAATTAATCTTATTTTAAGATCAATCTTTAATAATATGACAAATCTACCAAAAATTTTAAAAACCAAACAAGTTATTACAGAGAAACCCGAAAAGTTTGAATGCTCATCATTTTTAATGGCTAAAGTTATTGGGTTAATTGATGTATCATCAAAATCAATTCATGCAGTTTGACCACTGTTAAATTTCTTGAAAATTCAGAAATTAGTTCGATATACAGTATGTGACTACCTCACGAAACTACAGTAAATTACTACCTCAAAACTTCTTCATTTTTAAATAATTGAGCTGTAAAATTAAAAGATGCATAACATTGAGAACATGTCTATAGAATTAATGAAAATCTATAAATTAATTTAAAAAGTTGTTAGTGGTGTAAAAAGTACTGTTTGTAACACAAACAGCATAACAGCGTGAGGAGCTTCTAATCTTCACTTTCAAAAATTTGGCTAAAAATCTAATTTCCATTCATTTAATTAATGACAATAGAACATTTTTTTTTTTTGCTTGAAGGCCCTCCAACTTTACATTCATATTTTTAGCATAATTTCCATTAAATAATATTTAAGAAAAACTTTTTGTTATTCATTCTTTTCAGGTCTTTATAATTTCATATTCAGGTATGGTATTTATATTAATATTTAATAATTGAATATCGGATTGTACGATTATCAATTTACAGTATTTAAAAAAATTACAGCTAAATACGTCTGTTATAATATTATAAAAAATTTAATTTTTCACCAACAGATTAGAATATTGTATTATTTTCGAGAGTTTTTAAAACTTTCCTTGTCAGCTTTTCGTTGTAGGCGTTACTTTGTAATTTCTTGGGATTTCCAGTTAAATGACGATATTTGTAATCTAAACGAGTTGAACAATCATAACTTTATAACAGGTTTTTTCCGGCGCAGATGATCTTCAAAATAAGTACTAATAAAATCCATGTTATAGTTTTATAATTCCGGATTTAAATCATAATTATAAAAATTGATGAGAGAGAGAGATACTCAAATATAGTATTTAAATTTTTTTACATATAAACTATTGTCTTTCAGCAGCTACTCTATTTTATTATTAAAAACATTGACTTTTCTACTTAAAATTCCATCAGAACTACCTACTAAACATATTGTACAGTATTGTTTTTTAAACCACTCGATAAAGTTCCCTAATATCGATTCTTTAATCTAAAATTTGTTTTCTGGAATGTTATTAAGTATGGAGCTGGGGCCAAGTGCATTAACGGCTTTTAGATTCTTTAATCTATTCTCAATTTGTTTTCTGGAATGTTATTAAGTATGGAGCTGGGGCCAAGTGCATTAACGGCTTTTTTTATTATGTTGTTAGCTGTTAGTTGTTGAAATTTTGTTAGTTGATATTGTAGTAATCTACTAAAAGTTAATATTAGCCTATCGACATAGATATCCACGATGACTGATGAGATTCCAGAATAAAAAAAGGCCCGTTAATGCACTTGCCCCAACTTTGCACTTATCCCACTCTACCTTACTTAAAAATTCCACCAATATTAAAAAATTGATAATTCTCTTAAGTATTATTTAATCTTTTTTGAATTGAGTTTACCTGAACGTAACGATAAAGAGTACAGAAATTATTTTTAATGATTATGATTTTCCCTTAAGTCAGTTTGAAGCGAAACTAATGGATAAGGACAGCTTTTAATTTATATTTGATACTTAGCTAGATACACTATAACAATTTTTTTTTTTATTGTTGTTAGTTGTTGAAATTTTGTTAGTTGTAATCTACTAAAAGTTAATATTAGCCTCTCGACATAGATATCCACGATGACTGATGAGATTCCAGAATAAAAAAAAGCCCGTTAATGCACTTGCCCCTGCTTTGCACTTATCCCACTCTACCTTACTTAAAAAATTCCACCAATATTAAAAAATTGATAATTCTCTTAAGTATTATTTAATCTTTTTTGAATTGAGTTTACCTGAACGTAACGATAAAGAGTACAGAAATTATTTTTAATGATTATGATTTTCCCTTAAGTCAGTTTGAAGCGAAACTAATGGATAAGGACAGCTTTTAATTTATATTTGATACTTAGCTAGATACACTATAACAATTTTTTTTTTTATAAAAAAATATGCAATTCATTGTTAAAAGTTCTAGTTAAATTTATATTATTTAGAAAAATAATTAATATGGAAAATATTTTTTTTGGTAATATGAATCGAATCTGCAAATATTTTCCATTTAAAAATAGTTTTTCTTTCTTATCTTGCTGTTTTTTATAGTGATGTCATCGATTTTTTTTACTTTTCACACCAGTCATTTTGGAACAAAGTAAATTATGGTAATGATATGCTTTGCTCGATAAATAAACTGAACTCCGTTCATCGTAAAAGTTAGAGAATGCAATAATATAAATTCATTTTTGTGTGAGATTAATAGTTAAGAAGGGAGAAAATTATAAATTTGATAGTTGAGTTGTCTCTTTTTTTCATTTAAATAACGATGAAATAGCGGTAGAAATTGTTTTTTGGGGACAATAATAAATCTTTCTAAGCTGCTTACAAAATTATAATTTCATGAAATGGAAGAAAAATTGGAAATTTGGATAAGGTCGTGTCTCACGTGCAAGCGACGCGATGCAATACACGAGCGACAGAAAACAAACTAATTAGAGCAGCTGCTTTTCAAACTTTTTAACTTGGCGACCCCTTTTACCCGAGAGAATATTTTCACGATCCTTGGTATAGAGGTATATAAACTAGGAATACGAATTAAAACATTTGCTAATAATTTCTGCGACCTCCAAATTTTGTTACGCGACCACACTTTGAGAAGCACTGCAAAATAGAAAATAGACATAACTTCGACGCGTCCCACGTGTGTACAGTAGCGCCGCGTATCATCGCCTGCTCTAGCTAAAATACACGCTACAGTACTGTAGTTTGTTTTCTGAAGCGACAGAATCAAATTATTATAGCTACCGAGTTCGATTCAAAGGTTCTAATAAACTAAATTTATAAAAAAATCTGTATTATAGAAATTGAGAGATAAAAATGACCATAATCAGCATTTAGTAGATAAATAGTGGGACAGACTGTCGCCCATAGCGTTGTATCGCATCGCACAGCGTCGCGTCGCTTGTACGTGGGACACGTCTTAATAGTCATAAAATTCTATTTAGCCGAAACATATATAGACACTATCCAAATTCATTTAACTAAATAAATGTTAACGATATGAATTTCATAAACAGATTCCAAAAATTCTGTTTTTAAAATTTGAAAATGAATTACGTGGAATTTTTTTTTTATTTCGATGACGTTCAAACATTCGTAAACAAGATAACTATAACGAACAGAGGGTTATTTGTTTATTTTACAGTATTGTATTTAAATAATTTTCATAATTTATTATAGTACGTTTTAATACTGTATACGTTTGGAAGGAAACGGTTTGACTTCCAATCTGATATTACGAACCATCAGAAAAATATCCTTGTATCGAAATTTACGATCGATTTCTAGGAAAACAAACTGTATCAGATAATCGAAAGAAGGATAAAGGTTATAATGAAGATTGATAGTTCGATTAGTTTACGTTAAAATTTGCATCCAGAATGACAAAAAAGCTATTAAAATTTCTAGCTAATAATAATTTATCTAATTTTTTTTATGAAATTAAAAAATAAATCGATTATTCTTTCTTTTGTGACTAGAATAATACTTATTTTTAAATATACTTTTTATTCGTAACAAATAATTTAGATTACATTTCAGTCGTTTTTTTTTTTTTAAAGTCATAAGATAAAATATTTTGAATAACTACTTAAAGCAAAAACTTTGTGTAGGAATTATTATACGATTTAATTTATACGAAACTAAAAATTTGGCACAATTTTCATTAACAAACATGTTGGCTCTTCCATCGGTTTCAGATGATTCTGTTACGGACAGAGTGATTAATACGGGCATTATGAATAATGATAAAATTGGGCATTGTAATAAATTTAAAAAAATTAATCATATTACAGTAAATCGTTGATTATCCAGACATCCTGGTAACATTTACTCAGGATAATCGGCGCTTTACCATATCTACCTACGATTAACAACACAAAAATCTTTAATAAATCAACACACATTAAAATAAGTTTATTTTGGCAATTTCTTTGCATATATCTTATAACAAAATAATGGTTTGTGAAAATTTCACCAACTAGAACATTTTTCGAAAGGTAAGTATTATTAATTGTTTTAAAATCATAAAAATCAACTTAAAGAAAAGGAATGATCACTCCTCTCTTCTCTAACCTCTACTGCTTTTAATACTGATGAAAAGATATTATCATCATCACTTTTCCCGACTAATAGCAATATTCGTATTGACCCGTCAATGTGATAAATTATGATAAACAATGTGAAATTTATTATAATGCTCGATTTTGTTTGTCATTATTCATAATAGCCGGGTATTACAAATGATGCCCATATTAATCACTTTGTCCATAACAACACTAGGCGTATCATTTGTCATAAACAATCGATAGCTAGATAAAATTGTGTATTTTATTATTTCATATATAAAATATAAGTTTATTAGTTTTGCTATCTCAAATTCTTTTATTTTTCTTGCTTTTGAAAATATGAAGTACATTATCAATTTCTATTCCTCGTATTTATTTAACAGTTTGGCAGTATTCTGTAAAGAAAGACTGTTTTCTCTTTTGACTTTTAATTTGTTCATTTTATAGGCATATCGTTATTACAAACAGTGAAACGTGATTACTCTGAAAGAATTAACATTCGACAAACATTACGATGTAAAAAACAAACCAAGCGTAACTTAACTGCGACTAAATCAATATTAGTTTCGAAAAATTCGGAATTTTGTTAAAATATTTTATTAAAACCGCATTCAATGTTTTTCTGATTCACTTTGAACAGGAATAAATTATTATTTTTTTTTTTTAACAATTTTCGGAATTGATGGTATATACACTAACGATAATACCGTAATAAAATTATTCTGGATTTTAAGATTTCCTTCTTCAAAATATCGAAATTTTGAAATCTTTCTCATTGCTTTCGTTTATCTACATATTAATGACTGCTATTTAAAATTTCCAAATGAACTTTTCAAAATAAAATTATATTAAATAAAAAAACGTTTTCTGAATAGTTGAAAAATTCTTATTATAAAAGGAAAGAAGGTGGAAATCTGATATTAGCAAACTATTAAAGTTGCATGCATAATAATTAGTCAACTAATATGAAAATAATTTAAATATTTGATATTCTAGAAAAATTCAAATTTTAGATTTTTTTCTTTTTAATTTTATTTATATCCAGTTGTAAAGTGAGTGACTGGAAATAACACACCTGAAAATAATGGAATACTGTAGATCAGTGGTTCTAAACCTATGGTACACCTATCATAGGTTGAGAATCGCTGCTATAAATGATCAGTTTTTGACTAGTGGTGATACATGTACCATTAATCAAAAACATCCATGACTAGTATATGTATAATCTTGATTTCCTATTTATATTCAAGGCATATTTTTGTTGGTGGTACTGAAATTCTTTAATTTTGATTTTAGTGATATTCATTTATGAAAAAGTTGAGAACCATTAGTATAGATTATTCTTTTTAAATTAGTAAAATCGACTTAAAAACAACTTTATTTATGAAATGCTTATAACTGATATACATTTAAAAAATTCAAAGATATTTAACAGAAAATATGATTGATATATAACATTATTAATTATAATAATAATGTATTATATAAGAGACTGACTTAATATAGTATTTAGATTTAATAAGAAATTTCGATAGATACAAACAATCGAATCATTTGGTTACGATCCAATCGGTCAAATGGGATAAATGATACGAGAGACCAGATGTAAACAATGACTAAAAAAGAAATCTTTCGTAATGACTGGCCTGTAATCTATTTTTAACTTGACACAAAACACTGATTTGCTGTTTTATGATTTGCCTAAGTTTTAGAAAATTTCTACGTAATAAAATCGAATAATATATTCAACTTATAACTTATTAAACTATTGCATATGAATTATACAACAAAAGTATTTCTAAATTCAGTTTTCAAATTAAAATATTTTTTGTTAATTTATGAATAATTTCTTACGAATAAATAAAGACAGATTTTTAAATTTCGGTAGAAATTATTGGTTTAATTAATTTTTAATTGTGAAAATATAGAATGCGAGAGAATGTTAATCCGTTCAGGTCCCACAAAATAGATTAATGTGATAAAATATTTCGAATTAGCTGACTTGATTGTTTTATAAAAGGGAATTTGTTTCGTTATATTTGATTTATCAGATTGTTTTTAAAATATGTTGTTTAAAATTTTTAATAGTAAACAAACGGTGTCATATCTTTTTCTATTATTGTATAAAATTATCCGTACTTAGCCATATTTTGTAAGATATAAAACGAATTTTATTATATACCCATAAGTTAAATTACTAAATATTGTCCTTAAACAAATATTCTATACATAGTGTTTGTATACTTAAAGTTGATAAATTACTACCTTTACTTTCTCAGATAACCTATTTGGTCACATTTCGACTATTATACATATAGAAATAGGATTTCTAATGTAAATAATATCTTTAAATTATAGACGATGCTCCAGTGATGCCATGTTTCTTTCTCTGATTCAGTTTGTGATGATGATGATGACCAAGTTTATCACGAATAGTAAAAGTAAAAACAGTTATTACATAAACTACAATTTCATAATTTATTAAAAAAATCTAACAATTCATTATACGCAAAATAATCGAAGTTCATCCAAATAATATTTTAAATTAATAAAAAATATTAGCTTTAAATCATGTTTAAAGCGCCGACATATTTCCTGATAAGACGTCGGCTTTAAAACTTATTAAACTCGTTTTACACGTTCGAGGAAATATAAAATGTTGTAGCTGATGTACGATATAAGATATGTAAAATTTATATACATATACTCATAACACACTAATTGTTCATATGCCATAATTTAGTCTATAATTAGATACACTAATTCTATTGTTTACGACTAGAGATAAAATAACGATTTAGAATTTTAATCGAGATATTTCATACTTTGTCGTATAAGGATTTATCTAGTTTATACATCCGTAATTAAGTTTTTGAAAGAATTGTTTCATACGTTACAAACAACTTTTGTAATATATCCTTGTATAGATATGTTTTGTATATAAAATTGATACACTATGAATTGTGTATATAGCATATAGTTCGTATACATAGTATATGAATTTTGTGTGTTTATATATACACTCGTATATAAGAAAAGAACAGAATACCGAACTGGTTTGTAGTTTTATTACATTGTCAGTTTTATCATGAACAGATAAGGAATTTTTAACGAAAAACGATATCAATGACAACTCCTGGATATATTCGTTGAATAACGAGAATATAAATGTTTGCTTTAAACCAGTTTTCGCATTTTAATTTCGTTGCTTTATGTGATGTAAACGAAATTCCATGAATTATTACAAACATTTAATACGATGCTACCCAGATCTACAAAATTTGTTTTTTTTTTTTTATTCCAAATAAAATTATATAATATATACGTGGAAGTCTAATTGATATTAAGATGGTTATTGGCTAACTACTTAGTTATGTTTTTGAACAATAAAAATAAATCTGCCCTTTTTATCAATACAATACTGTAATTTAATTAAATATTAATTTTCTTTAATAAATGATAGTAATTAACAAGAAAAATGGTAATCTTCAAAATTTTTTGATTCACTTACAGTATATTGAATAAAAATAAATTTCACTAAAATTTTGCTATATAATTTGTACTTAATCTCCATACTCCCACCTCATCTTTGAAACAATACTGTTCAATTTTTTATTCTATACTTCGAAAGAAAGTGAAGCTTACACGATTACTTCTTTGTCGTTTTGTCTGTTTTGCAATTTATAAATTTAGTAACTAGATTTTCATAAAATTCTATAGAAATCTAAAATCAAAAACAGTTCTCGAAATCGAGATTACTTTTGATTGCATCTGCATTTCCAAACATATGAAACATGACAGAATTCAAACGTCTGATATATATATATTTATATAACTCGAATTAATGGATTTTCATAAAATTTAGTAGAAAAATTGAAGATAACTTTTTTATTTGACCTGAATGCTTAATAAAATTTAAGATGACATTTTTTGTCATATAAAAATGGAGTGTGTTCAGACTTCGGAAATTTCTCCATAATAATTTTTGAATTATTTTATTGATTTTTATTAAATTCGTTAGGAAATCAAGTCATAAAAATTGGCTTTGAAATAAGATAATTGACTCTATAATTTAATCCCATTTAAAAATGACGGAGATTCAAACTTCTGAATTTTCTCCCCCAAGACAATTAAATTCCATCTTTCAGTTTATTCTATAATTTAATGCATTTAAAAATGGCGGAGATTCAAACTTCTGAATTTTCTCCCCCAAGACAATTAAATTCCATCTTTCAGTTTCCGATTGACTCCATTGCGGCGATAGCCAGCAGATGCAGATGTGTGTGAACAGTCGTCATAAAAATATTTCGAGATTTGCGATATAATTAAAACAAATCTTAGTTAACTTAATAACTACCGAACTATTTTGATAAATATGATATCGTTAAGATAATACAATATTGGTGAAATATTTTAATCCTACATTTTTAATTATTCCAAGATAGCGGGCATATTCGAAAAATAGATAACTAGTTCTTTCCAAAACTTTTTGTTAAAATTTCAATCTGTCTTGGATTAGTCTGAAGCTATTACAAGTCTACTCCAATATCTAATTTTTTAATTATGATATATTAATTATATTGATACTATATAGATTGGGAAGAAGAAAAATTCCATTTATTAAAAGTAGTATTTTTTAGGTGTTTAAAAATAATTGAAAGGAGCGCCTGTTAAAAATACCATCAGTTTAAAGAAAATGGCAAGAACGTTATAATATTCAGGGCTGGATTATTCACTAGGAACAAAAGGTATATGCCTAGGAGCGCCCGATAATAGGAAACATATATCATATATATATATATCATTGGAAAGCATAATTTATCCAATTATAAAATGGGGTATATATGTTATATGTATATAAAATGCAATGTTTATCTTTCTGTTATGTATATATTCTACACCATTTGACCTCGGTACCAAGCTTTGCATAATGACTTTCTATAGCTACACAAATAACATATATTCTTACACCATTTGACCTCGGTACCAAGCTTTGCATAATGACTTTCTATAGCTACACAAATAATATAGGGGAGCCTGCGTGAAGAAAAACTCCAGTGAATGGAACATTTTGTGATCACAATGAAAATATGTACAGTATTTAAATCCTTAAGACTTGTTCCAATTTAAGATGACGTCATTGTGATGTAACAATAGACGACGACACAAAATAACGATATAGTGTGTTCAGAATCAACGTTCCACCCTTAATATTTCGGCTTCTACTCAACAGAAAAAGCTCATTGAAGTGTTATTTTAAATCATATCACTTATGCTATCTAACAATAGAATCTAATTAATCGAAAATCCATATAAGTTTGCTAAAAATATGAAACGTACATTTTTTCACTTATTTCAAATGATGCTTTAGCATATTTTTGTGCATTACTAAAAAATTTTTATCTAGTTCTGGTTCTAACAATACTGAATCTATTTTCTATTGAAGCATGTGATGCTTGACTTCTGAATTGACTTGACTTGAGATAATCCGAATTGAATTTTTATACCTTTATAGATCAGCACTGAGCAAAAATAAAAAAAAACTGGATTCAGAACAAATACATATTCTGAATCTTTATTAAAAATTATTCGTATAACAGTTAACAGAATTAAATTTAGTTAATTTTTCACGGAGAAAATTTCTCAAAGTGTGTATCTGCGGAAGAAACCTGCGCTATTACGATCACGTGATTTGAGTCACTGGCTATATTAGGATCGACTTCTAGTTATATCTATTGATAATATTAACAGGGCCGGATATAAGATCCCCTGGGGCCCGTAGGCGAAAAAATTTTTTAATTATAAAATTTTTCAATAATAATAACTTGTTTTCGAGACTTCCTATTATCGGGCGCTCCTAGGCACATACCTTTTGTTCCTAGTGGATAATCCAGCCCTGAATATTATAACGTTCTTGCCATTTTCTTTAAAGCATTTTCTATATCACTTGTAGATTAAGTAATTTATTCTGAAATTTAAAACTATTTGTAAGTAAAATTATTAACCATCACTTAGGCACATTGATGCATAAAGCACGAGTTTAAAAAATCTGCTGTGAACTTACACTGCAGTTATTTTTAATGTTATGCAAATAAATTCTTTCAGTATACTTTTCGCATTAAGTCCTTTATAAGAATTAAAATCAAAGGATCTAGCATTACATGATTAATGTCAAATCGCGATAAGTGGTGTGTGTTTTTTTTTAAGATTTTTCGCTCCGTAAGCGTTTGAAATTACGTTACCCTCATAACCTTATGATTTGCGCAAAAAATTTTATCGAATTGTTTTCCTTAGAAAAACATGCAATAAAAAAAATTTTATGCTAATTTCTGATTACTATAATGGATAGATCCAACATCATATAACAACTTAGATAGATTTTCGATTCAATTATATCCCATTATTAGATAGCGCAAGTGATAAGCTTTAAAATAAGACCTCATTGAGCTATTTCTGTTAAATAGAAGCTGAGATATTAAAGATGGGACATGAATTTTGGGATACACTATATAATGTCAATATATCGTAACAATAAATGACCTGTAATTGTTCTACCGTTAAAAGTAACCTCAATGCCCAGAGTTATTGAAACTGATGTTTTCAAAAATATCGAGTTGACGAATTGATATTAAGATAAAACTCGGGAAAGCTTGCTTACCCGAGTTTTTTTTTTTTTTTATAAATGTTGTTTATTAATTTATTGCACTTGAAAATCCACTAATCACTGATCAATTTAATTATAGCGATAATGAAAAATCTGTGCTTTATTTTTGTTCAGTGATACATAGATCATCTGATCCAAAATAAAGTACAATGTTCATAAAAAAATATGTAATAGACACTCGAGAAATATAGCATATAATACCAATAATAGAGATACTCCTCACTTAACCATTTACCTGTTTAACGACTGCTCGAACTTGCGACTTTTTTTAACGGAAAATTTGGTTTTCGCCCATATGCGTTGCTTACTACCTCTATTGCATGTAATTCTCCGCACTCGTAGTTCCAAAAATCTGACGAAGAAAAATATTTTGTGCATAATTAAAATATAAATGCCTTTGCAGCCATGAAAACTTAATAGAGTAACTTGTTCTAAATACATACGAACAAGTTACTCACTTACCGACCAATTGGTTCTACGACCAAGTCGTGAGAACAACTCGGTCGTTAAGTGAGAGATAGGATTCAACAAACTGGGATCGGACCCCTCCTGAAAAATTGGTGGTTTGAGCTGCGGGATTGAAGTCGGATCCTCTAAGATAGTAAACCACTGCTTTATCATGCGGCCATTCAGCTGATATGAAATTTTGTAAGTTCGATAAAGTCTTCGAAAAGTTCGCGACTGTAGGCTACATGAATTGACTCTAACTGCAGTCGTTTAAAATTCAGACATTCAGACTTGAAAGGTTTTTCTCCATAATAATTTTTTAAACTATTTGATGAAAATTTATAAAATTTAGCAGGGTGGTCAGGATATTAAAGAAAAATTTGAAATGAATTTAATTAACCACGTAGCTTTATCCTTTTAAATATAAAGCGATTTTTTTTATCTGAGACTTCTCAATAACAGCTGCTGTGTAGAACTATTTAATAGGAAGTCGTTTAAAATTCAGACATTCAAACTTGAAAGGTTTTTCTCCATAATTTTTTAAACTATTTGATGAAAATTTATAAAATTTAGCAGGGTGGTCAGGATATTACAGAAAAATTTGAAATGAATTTAATTAACCACGTAGCTTTATATTTTTTAAATATAGCGATTTTTTTTATCTGAGACTTCTCAATAACAGCTGCTGTGTAGAACTATTTAATAGATATTTTGAAATTTAACATGCAAGATATTGAAGATGATATTGATGATAAATTCTGTTTTAATCGCGTAATTTTAATCATTATAAAATTGCCTACATTCTAAGCATGTTGTTTATTAGTTTTTTTCAGTTTTCTCAATTAGTTTGCTTGTTTATAATAAATGTAAATAATAACATCGAATTTAACGTTCCATCATTATTATTCCATTAAATAATAATAAGTTAATTTAATCGAATTTTTTTTTTTACTTGTGTGGCTTAACTTCTCTTCCTCCCTGCAGATAAGCAGCGAGACATTTCATTGTTCACAACCGACCGCCCTTACCCTTGATGGAGTTAGCCATCAGGTAGAGAATCGCGTTCAATGAGCCGACCTCCGACCTCTCCTGAAAAAATCTGGAGTATAGGACCCAGGAATTGAATCCGGATCCTCTAGGATGGAAACAGCTTCTCAGCGCACACTTCCACTGCTGCCTTCCGACCGACAACATATTTGGTTTAAATTTTAGATTTAAAAAAGATAATTATTTCTTTTAATTTTGTATTCCTTTGAATAAACTCGTAAATGTTTTACTCATTTACAAGATTAAATATTGTCAACCAGATGGCCACGATGGAAGTATGCTTTGCTTCCATTTTGGATTATCGGATTCAATTCTCGGGTCCCAGATCTTCAATTTCTTCAGGAGGGATTCATGCCTGGCTCGTTGAACCTGGTCCTTTATCTGACTGCTGAATCCACAAGGGGTGTAGTCAGTCAATGATGGGATGGAAATGACCCATCGCTTAGTATCCACCGATGGAAAGCGGCGTTAAAACCTCATAGAAAGTTGAAAATTTTTTTAATGTATGAAAACTTGGACGGATTAGTTATAATGATAATTTTTTTGAATATTGTGTGATTGATATTTGGAGAATTTAAAAAATTTTACAAACGAATTTAATATGTTACAGTATTTACTTATTAATAATTGTATAATATGGCATTTGTATTTATTTACACTAATTTATTTTCATATACTGTACATTTGAAATAGTTTCGAATATTTTATTTTCCGATTTTTATATAAGAAACTTAATTGTAAATATTTAATAGCAAAATCATAACTTAAAAAATACTTTGGTAATTTTTATATGAAATATTTATTTATTTATTTATTAAATTATTGATTCAATTCATAACTCCAGTGTTTCTATTTGTGTTGGTTAACATTGCCATTCGATTGTTTTGGCAGTTTAAACAACTGATTTGTCTACTAATGAAATGGTTTTGCCTCCAGAAATGAGTGGC